>JAJJMC010030994.1:6871396-6884386 GCA_023531435.1 Papaver californicum
GATTAGTATTATGCTTATACTAATCATAACGGACAGTTCTATCCTGGACACATCTCCTCTGTTGGGGTATAACATCTCTCATTATTGAGGAGTAACCGAGGACTATTGTGTTAAGGACAATTTGCTGAGAAGGTGGCTCTGTCCTTGTGTGTGCATCAACATCAGAGTGTATATCATTTCAGTGACTTTCTAACGTTAACAATTTTCTCTGTTTAATGTTATTTCCATTGTTGCAGATCCAACAATCTTAACATAATATTTATTTCTTCTGTTTTAATGGCTAAAAGTGATGTTGACATACCACAAAAATTCAGTGGAAAAGACTCCAAAAGATGGCAATCCAAGATGTTGTTCTTTCTGAGTTTCCACATGTTGGATGAATTAGTTCTGAAACCTTTTGATGAAACTTTGAATGATCCGGGTAATGAAATAGAATTTAAAAGTTGGGGAAGACAGAACTATATGGCTAAAAATCACATTCTGAACTGTCTAGAAGATGCTTTATATGATTTCTATAATGCAAAAGAAAACTTTTCTGAATTTGACTTATGGGATGCCTTAGAAAGCAAAATATGAAGTGGAAACTGCTTGTAGTAAGAATTTTTTAGTTTCTCGGTTCCTAGAATACAAAATGACAAATGACAAATCTGTGGTTGACCAATTTCTTGAACTTCAGCGCATTATCAATAAAATTATTGTTGAAGGTATGGTCATAGATGAAACGTTTCAAGTGTCTGCGGTGATTGACAAATTACCTTCTTTTTGGTCTGAATACAAACGAAGACTGAGACATAAAACTGGTGAAGTCAGTATGGTTGAATTGGGTAAGAAGATACAAGTAGAAGAATTGATGTTCTCCAAAGACAAGAATGTATCTTCCGCAAGGGACATGTCAAACAAGGCTCATGTGATTGAACACAAGACTGAAAAGGGTGACCGCAGCAACCGCAAGCCTGGTCCGCACAAAAAATGTACTTTCCCGAAACCCAAATCTGGCATTGGTAAAATTAAAGGTGCTTGTTATGTTTGCGGAATTCCTGGCCATATGGAAATGCATTGTAGAAAAGTAAGGATTTTAATAACAAGAAAAACAATGCAAATTTGGTTGAAAGCAACAAAGAACGAGTTTTCTGGCACGGTGTCTGAAGTCAATTTGGTAACCAATATGAGAGACTGGTGGGTAGACTCTGGTGCTACCAAGCATGTCTGTGGAAACAGAGATATGTTCACCTCCTATCAGAAGGTAGGGGAAGGGGAGAAACTCTACATGGGTAACTCGTCCGCAGCACAGGTTGCGGGAAAAGGCAAAGTTGGGTTGAAGCTCACTTCTGGCAAAACTCTCACATTGAATGAAGTTCTTCATGTTCCGGACATCTGCAAAAATCTTGTATCTTGTGGTGTATTAGATGATAAGGGTTTCAAACTAGTTTTTGAATCTGTGAAAGTTATTGTCACTAAGGGTAATGACTATGTAGGAAAGGGTTGTAAGACTGGGAGTCTATATAAACTAAATGTAACCTCTGTTGAAATGAATAAAATTGATTCTTCCTATGTTGTGTGTCATTGAATGTTTGTCATGGTAGACTTGGTCATGTAAACTATAAATCAATAAATAAACTGACTAGCATAGGCTGCATACCCAAATTTACTTTGGAAAATGAACATAAATGTGAAATATGTGTAGAATCAAATTATGCTAAAAAATCTTATAGGAAAAGTATTCAGAAAAATTTTAAACCCTTATAGTTAATTCATTCAGACCTAGTTGACATGAAATCAGTTCAAACTAGAGGTGGTAAAAAATGGTTTGTCACATTTATAGATGACAATACGAGGTACTATCACATATATTTACTTAAAGGTAAGGATGATGCCTTAAAAGCCTTTAAGATATATAAACTAGAAGTTGAAAACCAAATGAGTGCTACCATCAAAACTGTTAGTTCTGACTGTGGTGGTGAGTATATAATTCCTATAGGAGATTTTTGCATAGAACACGGCATTATACATGAAGTAACCCCTCCTTATTCACCACAATCTAATGGTGTGGCTGAATGAAAAAACCGAACCCTTAAGGAGATGATGAATGCCATGTTAATTAGTTCAGGACTACCTGCAAACTTGTGGGGGAAGCCTTCCTCTCAGCTTGCTATGTCTTGAACAAAGTACCCTTTAAAGGATCATACAAAACTCCATATGATTTATGGAAAGGTAGACAACCTTCTTATGCATACTTTAAAGTGTGGGATGTTTGGCTAAGGTGTCCATTCCTCCACCTAAGAGAACCAAGATAGGACCCAAAACCATTGACTGTGTCTTCATAGGGTATCCTGATCATACTACTGCATATAGATTTATGGTTGTGAGTTCTGAAATATCTGAAATTGGTATGAATACTATTATGGAATCTAGGGATGCTGTATTCTTTGAAAATATTTTTCTTTTGAAATCTGAATCTCGCATGATTTGTGTTGATCCCCTAGATGTCCCTTCTACTAGTCAGACATTACCTGTAGAGGAAGATGAATTTGAGCTTAGAAGAGGTAAAAGACTTAGAACATAAAAATCTTTTGGGCCAGACTTCATAACATGCGTAGCTGAGACTGATCCACAGACTTATAGAGAAGCTGTGACTTCTTCTGAAGATCCATGATGGAAAGAATCTACCATTAGTGAAATGGATTCCATTATACAGAATGATACTTGGGAGATTGTAGATTTACCTCTAGGCTGTAAACCCATACGTTATAAATGGATCTTCAATAGAAAACGTAAGGTAGATGGAACTGTGGAAAAATAAAAAGCTAGATTAGTAGCTAAAGGCTATAAACTGATAGAAGGTGTAGATTTCTTTGATAATTATTCACTTGTTACGAGAATTACTTCCATTAGGATGTTAATTGCTATTGCTTCCATTCATAACTTAGAGATACATCAAATGGATGTAAAAACAGCTTTTTCTAAATGGTGAATTAGATGAAGAAATTTATATTTACCAACCTAAGGGCTTTGTAGTGAAAGGTTGTGAAAAAAAAGTTTGTAAACTAAGAAAATATTTGTATGGTTTGAAACAAGCACCTAAACAGTGGCATAAAAAATTTGATCATGTAATGATTTCTAGTGGTTTTAAAATTAATGAATCTGACAAGTGTGTTTATACTAAACTTGTGAATGATGCATGTGTGATTGTATGCTTGTATGTTGTGATATGCTTATACTTGGTACAAACATGGATGTAATTGATTCCACAAAGAGCATGTTAAATGAGAACTTTGACATGAAAGACTTAGGCCCCGCTGATGTGATCTTAGGGATGTAGATTAAATGGAATTCTAATGGATATAGTCTTAGCCAATCTCATTATGTTGAATCTTTGCTTAGAAAATATAACCAGTTTGATTGTAAACCTACTTGTACTCCTTATGATCCTTGTTATAGACTCAAAAAGAATAAGGGTAACGAAGTTTCACAACTTGAATATTCACGTGTTATAGGAAGTATGATGTATTTAATGAACTGTACGAGGACAGACATTGCTTATGATGTGAGTATGTTGAGTAGGTATACATGTAATCTGGGACAAGAGCATTGGGATGCACTTTTTAGAGTGTTAAGGTACTTAAAGTACACTTTGAACTTTTGTATAAGTTATGAGAGATACCCAGCGGTCCTAGAAGGATTTTGTGATTCAAACTGGATATCGGACTCAGAGGAGTCTAAGTCTACGAGTGGATATGTTTTCACTCTAGCTTGCGGGTCTGTATCTTAGAAGAGTTCCAAACAGACATGTATAGCTCGATTCACTATGGAATCAGAGTTTATTGTATTAGATAAAGCAGGAGAGGAAGCCGCTTGGCTAAGATACTTTTTAGAAGATATTCCTCTTTGGCATAGGCCTGTGCCATCTATATTTATACATTGTGATAGTCAAGCTGCAATAGCTAATGCTAAAAACAACAACTATAATGGGAAGTCTATACACATTCGTAGAAGACACAATTCCCTAAAATAACTAATCTCAACTGGCGTTATTTCTGTTGACTTTGTGAGGTCTAAGGAGAATATCGCGGACCCTTTGAGGAAAGGTTTGTCCAAGGAGATAGTTAGTAATGCATCAAGGGGGATGGGGCTTAAGCTCATCAAATAAACTTGCCATGAAGGATACTCAACCTTGGTGACTGGAGATCCCAAGATCAAGGTTTCGAATGAGACAACTAATTTGTGGCGGGTAAAAATTAAACACTATCAGGCAATGGGCTAGTTAGAACAAACGTACTTTTCACACATGTGCGGTGCTTCTTACCGAAGCACGCACGCTTGGGGTTGCGGCTTGCGGCTTGCGAGCTTGCGAGCTTGCGTGCTTGCGTGTTTGCGTGCTTGCGGTGCTTGCGGACTTGCGGCTGTGGCTATGGGTGCGGGTGTGACTGTGGCTAAGGATGCGGGACTGAGTGTGTGTTGCGGGCATGGCTAAGGCTGCGAACCAACCAAGACTTACGTTTTTTGAAATAAATTTTGTTTTAAATGTGGGGACGTCTGACCCCGCTAGAATTAAGTTGTTTAATAGAGAATATTTTCTGACTGTTTTATTATCATTTCAAATTAAATTTCGCACTTAAATTTTTGATTAAATACAAAATTTATTTTCACTCAATACTGTGCGGATTTCATTCTTCTTTTGGCTATAAAAGAAAAACGAGTTTTTCATTTCAATTCACTCCAGAGCAGGCTACTATCCCTAGCTCTTTTCCCCTCTTCTCGCTTTGTTTTGCGCAACTGTGTGTTTGTTTCCCTTCTATTATCTTGTTGTTAAGTTCTTGAGGGTGATTAGTATTATGCTTATACTAATCATAACGGACAGTTCTATCCTGGCCACATCTCCTCTGTTGGGGTATAACATCTCTCATTATTGAGGAGTAACCGAGGACTATTGTGTTAAGGACAATTTGCTGAGAAGGTGGCTCTGTCCTTGTGTGTGCATCAACATCAGAGTGTATATCATTTCAGTGACTTTCTAACGTTAACAATTTTCTCTGTTTAGTGTTTTTCCGTTGTTGCAGATCCAACAAAATATTCATGATTCATTGTTATGAATAACTTTTTTTAAAAAAATCTTTCTGTCTAGGGAAAAAGATGACAATTTAAGATCAAAAGATCCACTCTCAACCGTAGGATCTACATCCTCAGGTGTTGTTTGCATCTTGTGTAGTACAAGGAAAATAACATCTCAAACACCAAGAAGAGTCTTACCAACTCGACCTGGGGTTACTTCACCAGGTCGAGCAGCTACATCTATATATATCTCCAACTGTACAAGAGATGGTAACTCCAGCTATGCAAAATTCTCTGATAGGTCGAGTAAAACTCACTAGCTAGAACTCGACCTGCGAGAGAAACTCCTAAAGAGGTGAAACATCTGTTACACCATCAACTATTTTAAGCCCAGATAGTCAACCAGTTGTTTTTTGGTGGGTCCAGTGATTACACCACGAGAGGGAAGAAATTTTCCTCGAGTTCCACCAATCTCAACTACACCTATTGTGCATATTCCACATGACATGTTCCAAGAGTTTTTAAAGTCGATCTCAACTTTGACTGAAAGGGTCAATCAAATAACTCCACGTATACCGAGTACAACAACTCCAGTTATTGCAATATCTCAATATCTCAGTCATCATCAACAATAAACATATCTCAGTTACCTGACACAGTACCACTAAATAGCCAGCAAGAGCAGCTAGGACAACAGCTCAACGGCCAATCAGTACATATCTACCTCCAGTGCTGAAAACTCCGAGCCAAGTCAAATTGTTACTCAGAACACGGCTCAGGAGTCAGTTGAATCTAAAATGGAAAGGATGTTCAGAGAGCAAGAAGACAGGTTTAAGATGTTGATCAACAAGCCAAAGGCTGATCCCACATATACCTTTATGTCCCACTCTCAAAAGAAGTAAGAGAATGTAAACTGCCAAAAAAAATTCATCTCCTTAACTTCAAGTGCTTCAAAGGACATACAGATACTAACGAGCACGTGTTTCACTATGAGCAACAAATGACTCTATATGTAACATCTGTATTTTTCACATGGCGCATGCCCAAGATGCGTCATTTGAATAAGATGAGACGTTATCTCAAGAATAAGATGAAATATCATCTCAAGCTTATGTTACGTGGAAAGGGGAGTATTGGCCTTGAGCCAATATCGCACCATCACGGTGCATTATGTAGGTTTATTGTCCAAGAGACAATATTGCACGATCATGGTGTATCACGCCAGTGGTGGCTGGCAGAGAGAAATGTTACACTACCATTGTGCAATACTCATGTTGGACATTGGGACATAACTGAATGATGTACTACCATGGAGCATTACTCAGGGTGCATGGTAACGACCATGAAGAGTGAAGCAAGCATGTTAAAGTCCTCCCTAGCGCCTAGTTTGTAAAAATATTATTAAGACATATATAGAGAGGGATAGTTGGTTGAAAGTGCATATAGCGAAGATGCACTAGTAAGCTTTATAGCTTAGCCGATAAAGCCTACATGATGTGAAAACATCATTATGACGTGTTATTTACTCGAGAGAGCTTCATGATGCTTAGGCATCATTTTTGCGGTGATGCTAAACTCATAATGCATCACTATGGTGCAAAACGAAGAAAAGGCCAATGAGGTACATTCTTGCGTATCATTTGCAAAAGACCCTTTGGCATATGCAGACTGGGTTATGCTTGGATTTATCCATGCAATACGAGTTGGATTTAGTTGCTTAGCCTGACGACTGACGAACTACAATCCGTGTTTGATCCCTTTTCCGTAGGATACGTAGGAAGCCGCAATGAGTTGCAGTATTAGTGGTACAACACCTTGTCGCTTATGTCATCTAATTGTGAGGTGATTACGATATTTTGGTATCTCATATCATTTGGCTCGGCATTGCGATGAAAGAGATGATTCTTGCCATACTTGGTGAGGTAGTTGTATTCCTTGGATATTCATACTTCCTATCAAGTCATTCGACCTAGGGATGCACCAATTGTGAATTAGGCATTGCCAAAGAAGGAAACTAAATTCATATGCAATTAATAGGAGCTCGCATAAGCTACATCACAAGGATGGTGCAAGGTAAGAATGACATGATCCTGAATGATGCACCCTTGGCATGAGAAAGATCAGTGCATGCTCTCACCTCAATGCCGAAGCGAAGTAAGGATACGTAAATAGGCTTGCAATGGCCTATGTGAAAATTCAAGGCATGTCTTATGCCTAGAAGGTAATCGCAAGCTAGTGATGCATGCTAAGATGCATCATCTCAAGCCTTTATGGCCTTGAACCCTTTGCGGAACAAGGGTAAGTTGGAACAGTGAGAAGTTACGTATAAGGAATCATGCATGGTAAGCATACTTGTAAAGGTAAATCGACGTGCATTTTCCTTGTGAGAAGTGAAGTTTTACGTCCCGGTCACTACCAATCACTACCAATCATGGTGGTGCATCGAGGGGTCATGGCATGTGCGGCATGGCGCGTTAGGCGTGATTTCCCGATTGAAAAGGAGAGGGTACCAAGTACACCACCAAATTTTTCGTTCGGCAACCTGTATGTAGAAAACCTAATACAATCACAAGTAGGTCAAAGCAAAGACCCTTGAATAAGATTGTATATAGAGTTTTTCTCTTTCTCTTACACTATCAATATTTCTAGACTTAAAAGTCCGTGAACCTGATTGTGTAGAATAGTTCTTGGACGATCTCATAAATCAATATCCAAGATAGATCTAGTCGTATCCAAATCAAGAGGATCCGAATTCTGACAAGTATGAAACTTGTAATCTATCTTTCAAGATACGAATTAAACAAGAAAAAGTTACGTTATTGATCACTATCAATAAGGACTTAAACTATCTAGATTGATTACGTATTATTTGTGTTATTCCTATTATAAAGATAAACAATATAATGCGGAAAATGAAAAGACCCAAGACACCAGAAGTTTTGTTAACGACGAAACTGCACCTGCAGAAAAACCTCGGTACCTCGTTCATATTTGGATACCAAACTGTATTAAGCCGCTAAAGACATTATCCTACTATCAGACTTTGGACTGGAATGTAGTTGAGACCGAATTAACCTTCCAATCAATTCATCTACAGTCGTGTTCCTTACGTCTCTTGCACCTCGCAAGCCTCTAAGCAATTGATTCCATTAGCTGACCTCCTTTACATCCTAAGAGTTGCTTCAACCTCAGTGAAGACTTTTGATACCATTCTGCCTCTATTAGGTTTTCCTTTGATTTTTCAATCTAGGTTTGGAATCTGTTTGAAGTAGACAAAGTCCAGCAAAACTCACGAATCCGGAATACTTACACTCAGTTAGCTGAGAATCCTGGATTACTAAGCACCTCTCAAGAACAATCCAAATAAATCAAAAAAGAGTTTATATATCTATCTTGCGAAATCACAAAGTCTGAGATGAAGAGAACTTTGCAATTTCTATCTATCCTGAGGAGTCCCTTAGTAATTATCTTTGATATATTCTTTTTATTTTGAAAAAAATATTCATTTGATTTCATACCAAGTTTGCACTTCCATTTAAATGCATTAGTTTAAAAAGGTTTCTTACAAAATTTGTTCTGGTTAACTGGGACTTGTATCAATTCCTCAATTTTTGTATAAATTTTCTTTCACATCTAAGCGACGGCTACGAAGTTCTAGATCTGGGAGAAGACGTCTTAGTGGTTAGAGATTTTGCTGATGTCGTTCCAGAAACTTATCACCGATTACCACTGAAGAAAAAGATCGACTTTGAGATTTGAGTACAACCAGGGACATCACCGATATCTATACCTCCTTATCGTATGACACCTAAAGAAATGAAAGAATGACACAAATAATTTGATGAGTTCACTATATTAGGTTTTATTAGGCCGGGTACATCACCGTGGAGGGCGACAGTTTTTTTTTTGCTCAAGAAAGATAAATCAATGAGAGAGTGCATCGATTATCGCTCGTTAACCAAGTCGCAATCAAGAACAAGTACCCGCTTCCAAGAAGATCTTTTTGATCAGTTGAAGGGAGGAAATTTTTCCAAGATTGATCTTCAATCCGGCTACCACTAAAGAAGAGTTCGAGAAGAAGATATTCGTAAGACTACTTTCAACACCTACTATGGACACTGAGTTTCTTGTGTTTCCGTTTGGATGAATAACGCACCGCAGTATTGATGGACTTAATGAACATAGTCTTTGGCCGTTTCTGAATAAGTTTGTAGTTGTTTCGTTGATGACGTTCTTGTTTACTCTAAGACCAAAGAAGAACATAAAGAACCCTTACAGATAGTGCTGCAGACTTTACGAGAAGATCAATTATAGACAAAGAGGAATAAGTGTGAGTTCTTGATACCAAAATATTGTTATGGGTTATGTAATCTCAAGTCAAGGTATAGCTGTAGATCCCGAAGAAATTATAGCGGTACAGTAGAAACCGTCTAAGAACTTGACTGAAATTCGAAGCTTTTTAGGTCTGGACGGATACTACCAAAGGTTTGTAGAGAACTTCTCAAGATTGGTTGTACCACTTACTCGTTTAGCAAAGAAAAAAGTAAAGTTAAGTAGAACATGAGAAAGCATTCAAGAAGTTGATGCTCAGACTTACAACAACACCAGTACTGACGACCCCGGAGCCTGGACTTGGATACAAAATTCTGCGATGCATTGAAGACTGGTTTAGACGGCGTTCTGTGCCAACGGATTGTTCTACTTTACGGGGTACTTGGACCACAAGAGCCTGAAGTACATCATATTTGATTATGAGACAACAAAGATGGTTCGACTTATTAGAGGACTATGAGTTCAAACTGAACTACCACCCAGGGAAGGAAAACATAGTAGCTGACACACTTAGCTGAAAGGAGTGTGGATTTCTGGCATGTTTAAAAATGTCATAGAAATGATGAAAATAGTATGAAAGCATCACTTTTTGAAGAAGCTACTTGGGAGCTCGAGTGTAACGTGAGAGACGAGTACCCATATCTACTTGAAGTTAACCATCGATTTTGAATTTGGGGACCAAATTCGTTTTAGGGGGTAATGGTGTAACAACGGTGAAATTTTCTCTTGGGCTTTGATCCTAAGCCCAACCCTTTTGGATAGAATTTACGCAGTGTGCGGGTGCAATCCTAGTATCAGATGCTTATAACAGTAGAGAGTGCCCTAGATAAGCCCAGTATGGGTGTGTTCGTGGGTAAAACAGTTTAAAGAGGAAAAAGTAAAATGATAGAATAGGAAGATGCAAAGAAGTGGAAGATTAAAGAAGTGGAAATCGTGGTAAAACCAGTTCCGCTTTGTTAGGGATACTTTGTGGTTTAAGACCACTATTCCATTTACTCTTTCAACTTCCAGCATTACTTACTTACTTTCTCATTGTGGATGTGTTGCTCGACATCACACTTATTGTAGGCCTCCAGACCAAAACCCTAGTGAATAACCCCCATGTGACATAATAGATGTCTCTAGCATGGTTGAGTCTATTTTATAGACGTGTATATATTTTGTAAATAGTTGACCTAGATGCTAGTCTTAGCATATTGATGAGTCTAGCATGTTTCATAGAGAATCATTTTGGTGGATGAAGCATAAATTGCCTGTTGAGACAAGCAGTAATACTTTGCATACCATAGATGTAGAGAGTCTGATGGAATTATCGATAGTATTAGCATATTAAAGTGCTAGCTGAGGCAACAATGATAGTTGGATGATTAATAAATGGGATTGTTGGATCAAGCAGATGATATGTTAAGTATTTGACAGGAAATCTTATGAATATCAAAAATGCTAATGTTAGCAATAATTGTAAAATATTTAATCTCAACCGGAATGGTTCGAATGGCAAAGTGAGAGATTATAATATTAATTATGGTAAACAGACCAATGAAATATTGGTAGATGGACCATGAAATATTGTTTTTTAAACCTAATTAAAATTATGCTCGTCAGTGTATTAGGTAGTAAAACCTAATTATGGTAGAAGGATCAACCAACAAGTGATAAAAGAAGGACGCGCTAGGTAGTAGAGGGACCGACCATGGTGCAAAGGGACCGACCATGGTGGATGAGAAACTGGCCAAATGTGATGAGGATCGACCGATGGTGGTGCAAAGAGGACCGACCAATGGTGTAAAGAGGACCGCCTCAGGGTGTAAAGATGACCGGCCATGATGATGCACAGACCATCATTTTATATTTTGTTGCTCTTTCTGGCATATTTTGGTACTTTTTAGAATAGTTTAATCTTGACTGAAAGACCTAATTTTAATACAAAGAGTAAGTATGATTTTTGGTGTGAAGACCAAGATTTAGAAATATTAAGATAATAATATTTTAATATGTTAAATGGTTTAAACCAAATGGTAGCGATACCATTTGTTTTGTATATTATATGGTTTTTAGAGCAAGATTTAGTAAAATGTAATAGAAAGGTCAAAAAAGAACTTGCTAGAAAGAGGAAGTCTTAGATAAAAGAAATAATAAAAATAAAATAATAACCAAAAGGTGGAGACCGGTCAAATGGGCCGACCGGACGGCGTTAGTCCCACTATTTATTTATTTATTTATTTATTTTTATTTCTCTTTCCATCATCGTCGTCTTTAGACCATATTTTGATATGCTTTTATACAATTACTGCTATGTAAACCCACGCTATTTCTCGGGGCTAAACGGTGGTGGTCCATATGTCCAAGGCGAATATTCACCATTAATTTATAGAATTCTACTGATAAAAGCTATAAATTAAAGTAGTGATATATTTTGGTGAAAATAGAATATTTTTTAAGAATTCAATTGGTGAATATAATACTAGAATTAATTAGTGAGTCGCTATATACTAGTAGGCAATCTATCTAAAAGCATTGTATTAATTCAAAAACGAGGTACAGGATGGTAAAAGCACCAAACCCTGTTCTGAATGCATATTTTATATAATTAGAAAACATCTTAGAAGTGTTGCAACAAGCAGTAGTAGTGTTTTAAAATCTCAACAGAGTGATTTTTGAATACATAAGCAAATACTGAGTCATACAGTATAAATAATAAAATATATAGAATATTGAAATCTCAGCCGGACGAGGTTCTAATATTGCCGTATATATTTATGCTTTGATGAGGTTATATAATCAGTAAGAAAATCCTGCAACAAGAATTTTATTTTAATTCTCCTGCATAATATAAGAATTTTATTTTGTTAGGGATACTTTGTGGTTTAAGACCACTACTCCATTTACTCTTTCAACTTCCAACACTACTTACTTACTTTCTCATTGTGGATGTGTTGCTCGACATCACAGTTATTGTAGGCCTCCAGACCAAAACCCTAGTGAATAACCCCCATGTGACATAATAGATGTCTCGAGCATGATTGAGTCTATTTTATAAACGTGTATATATTTTGTAAATTGTTGACCTAGATGCTAGTCTTAGCATATTGATGAGTCTAGCATGTTTCATAGAGAATCATTTTGGTGGATGAAGCATAAATTGCCTGTTGAGACAAGCAGTAATACTTTGCGTACCATAGATGTAGAGAGTCTGATGGAATTATCGATAGTATTAGCATATTAAAGTGCTAGCTGAGGCAACAATGTTAGTTGGATGATTAATAAATGGGATTGTTGGATCAAGCAGATGATATGTTAAGTATTTGACAGGAAATCTTATGAATATCAAAAATGCTAATGTTAGCAATAATTGTAAAATATTTAATCTCAATCGGAATGGTTCGAATGGCAAAGTGAGAGATTATAATATTAATTATGGTAAACAGACCAATGAAATATTGGTAGATGGACCATGAAATATTATTTTTTAAACCTAATTAAAATTATGCTCGTCAGTGTATTAGGTAGTAAAACCTGATTATGGTAGAAGGATCAACCAACAAGTGATAAAAGAAGGACCCGCTAGGTAGTAGAGGGACCGACCATGGTGCAAAGGGACCGACCATG
>JAJJMC010030994.1:6884396-6989773 GCA_023531435.1 Papaver californicum
AAGATTTAGAAATATTAAGATAATAATATTTTAATATGTTAAATGGTATAAACCAAATGGTAGCGATACCATTTGTTTTGTATATTATATGGTTTTTAGAGCAAGATTTAGTAAGATGTAATAAAAAGGTCAAAAAAGAACTTGCTAGAAAGAGGATGTCTTAGATAAAAGAAATAATAAAAATAAAATAATAACCAAAAGGTGGAGACCGGTCAACTGGGCCGACCGGACGGCGTCAGTCCCACTATTTATTTATTTATTTTTGTTTCTCTTTCCATCATCGTCGTCTTTAGACCATATTTTGATATGTTTTTATACAATTACTGCTACGTAAACCCACGCCATTTCTCGGGGATAAACGGTGGTGGTCCATATTTCCAAGGCGAATATTCACCATTAATTTATAGAATTCTACTGATAAAAGCTATAAATTAAAGTAGTGATATTTTTGGTGAAAATAGAATATTTTTTAAGAATTCAATTGGTGAATATAATACTAGAATTAATTAGTGAGTCGCTATATACTAGTAGGCAATCTATCTAAAAGCATCGTATTAATTCAAAAACGAGGTACAAGATGGTAAAAGCACCATACCGGTTCTGAATGCATATTTTATATAATTAGAAAACATCTTAGAAGTGTTGCAACAAGCAGTAGTAGTGTTTTAAAATCTCAACAGAGTGATTTTTGAATACATAAGCAAATACTGAGTCATATAGTATAAATAATAAAATATATAGAATATTGAAAGCTCAGCCGGACGAGGTTCTAATATTGCCGTATATATTTATGCTTTGATGAGGTTATATAATCAGTAAGAAAAGCCTGCAACAAGAATTTTATTTTAATTCTCCTGCATAATATAAGAGTTACAGAAGACTCCCCCACTCCAAACAAATTCATACCGACAGAATATTTTACTATGATGACAAAACACCAAGCAATGTCGACTAAAAGGTCTTTCATTCGATAAAATGAATTGTTGAAATAAAACATAGACCTTAAAGTACAAATCCTTAGTGTGGCGTCCCAAAGAAGAGCACCATTAATCAAATAAACCAAACATAAACGAATTCAACATTGTTTAACGCGTCCAAATTAACTAGGTTCTAAATTGTTCAAAGAAAACATATGTAAATCACTCCCGCCTAGGCTTCTTCGACGCCCGCTTCTTCTTTTCACCAAACAACTCCTTCGCTTGGACATCCTCAACCTTCTTTAGTTTTTCATCGACCTGATGCATTTCTTCAAGGGTCAGCGCCTCTCCTTTATCAACTTTACAACTAAATAGTTTGTTGATGCCATCGATTCGCTTCCGTTATTTTTCGTATTCATACATACAACATATAGTTATTATATAAGAAAAAAATGCATCATTCACCATTTGAATAAGAAAACGACATATAAACCAAAAAAAAAAAGAATAAGCAAAAAGATATATACCATAATTGATAAAAGCTTTGCGATTGAAGCATGAGATTATGAAGAAGTTGGAGTAGAAGCTGGAGGAGGGGTTGGCTTTTTTTTTCTGGGGAAGGACTTCAACATTTGATAAACGTACCATGTACGGATGACCAAATTCTCCGAATTTCCTGTTATAGTAGGGCTATGCTTCACCATTGACTGTAACAACCCGATCACTCGTATTCACCTGAAAATCATTGAGCCTATCACTCCAATGTTTATAGATTGGTTTTGGTGTGTAGGCTACGACCGTTTTGGATGAGCTTGAACTACATTCATCAAATTGATATGAGAAAATGCAATTTAGAGGATATAAAACACTACACTTTGGTGGTACCCTACTTGCCTCATTACACGAAAAGGATTGTACATGAAAAATCCTTCTGGGTGAAACAACGGTCCGTTATAAAAGGCAACATCATTATCCCTTTGGATGTAGTGGTGCAATTCTCTATCCTCCTTGTAAGGATCAAACACTACCTTATCGACCGTTATCGCATCCAATGCCAATCTCATTTCTATCAATCGATTATTGTTACCTGGCTTTGGACCCCCTTTGAACTGGTATCTAAGAGCTCCATGCCTCTCTTGATGTGGCTCCTAATCAGGATTAATAGTCAAATATTGCTTATCCTTGAACAATGTTGGGAAGTGTTCATACACCCATACCTATGTCAAGATAATAGAGTTTATAAGAATTAACATGATGAAAATATAGTTGAAACAAAAAAAAAAAAAAAACATAACAACAATTAAATTGTTTCAAGCGTACCCGAAGGATAGTCATATTCCCGACAAAGTCCCAGTAGGTCGCGTTAGAGGACTTTAAATCCCACTCAACAAATATGCAACCACTGCAGTGCCCCATGAGTAGTTGGGTACCTGATCCAAAGATTGCAGCAATTGAAGAAAGTTGACATTCACCAGGTTTCCAGTAGTGTCAGGGAAGGTTCTCGTGCCCAAGATATACAACATATAGGCAGCGGCTATACAACTAATATCTTCGGGACCCAATGTTCTATTCTCTTCTATCTCTTCAGTGTCTCTCCAAAGGTTTCCTTGAGCATCTTGAGTTTGAAAGTCTTGGTAGTATGACCATTATTGGTATGGAAACTTTGTCTTGAAGTGTCGACGTCCCCACTGAACAACTCCTTGGTTAAAACATGTAACTGCTTCCATCCCAAGTCCTTGGTGTAATTTCCTTCTATAACAATTGTACCTCGCACCGTAAAACCTTGAATTTATTGAGCATCATTGGGGGTCACAGTCATCTCGCCAAAGGGGAAATGCATGGTATCGGTTTCTCCGTAAAACCGCTCCAAAAAATAATTCACCGTGACAACATCATAATTCACATAACTAGAAATCGCAGGATACAGACCGGAATGTTTGATGCGTCGGAAAACCGACTTTGTTTTACCGCAAGCACACAGTGTTGAAAGATGTAGACAAGAGCAAATACGGTTCGTTCCAACGAGGAGAGTATATTAAAATTAATTAAAATATTTTTTTAAGTTTTTTTTATAAAGAATTAAATTAATGAGCGAATGAAAACTATTTAATAAAGTTGGAAAACGATAATAGGAAAGCGTTAAGGTTTCGGGAATCCGTTGTAGATTAGGGTTTAATTGCGTTCGTCACAAAGGCTCTCGATTTTACTCATGTAAAATAGCAAATCTAGCTACTTATACACAGAAGATTTTTTGTTTGAGAATCGAAGAAAGAATTTTCAAAAAAAATTGTTTGTTATCAAACCTCAGGTAGAATTTCGAAATACTAAGTATACGTGGCATAAAGAGTCAAGAAATATTCGTAAAACAGTTTAAAGTAGGGTTTCAACGAGTTCTTCTACTAATCAAATGATGCACTATACGTGGATTGAAAAATCATTGAGAAAAGTAAAACGTTGAGAGAGAGACAAAACATTAACATTAAGTTTTTATAATTGGAAACCCTAAGTTTGAAACACAAAGAAAACCATCTCTACAAGTTCATCATTTCGTCATAACAAGAGAATTAGCCCAACATGACTTTCTCAAAAGCCATAAAAATTAATTAACAAGAAGAAACCAACTAACCGATATCTCTCTGTTCCCGGCTTCTCCAATTTCTGTCCGTGAAGGTATCTGTACCTTCTCTATCTTTTTCTCCGTGTAATTTCGTGTGTTTTCACATTGGCTGCTCTAGCCTTTATATAGGCAGAGAAACACATCTCTTTCACACGCTAAATCTAAGTTTGGTAAGGGACAAAAGTCGGTGACGAAGAATTTCATGTTATGAAAACTTAGTGACCATACTACGGTGTGATAAGGAGCAATTTAGTTGAGTGCGCACGATTTCTGATTGGCCATAAACATTGTTGGACCCATGAGCTCCTATGTGTCTTGTTCTGAACTGAGTATATATCAAACTTGATGTACCATGCTGCATTAAATATGTTTTTATCACAGATGTATTTCTTCTCACGAAACTGATTCTAACTCAAACTCTAGCTCCATGTTTTATTGCTCGAGCCTTATATCCTTCATCAATACTCGACCAACAATCAGATCTTCAACATCGTCATAACCTCCATCTTCGAACTGCCATGAACTATCACTCGACTACCATGCACAGAATCCATCAGCTCATGTTCTATCAATAACTCTGCCACTATCCAGATTCAACTTTCATTGAATCAATCATCACTAATTCTTCCATGTTTACTCGAGCTTCATCTTCAATTTTTGTCAATGGCAGTTCGTCACTGCCTCCATCAATCACCGAGAGTCCCTGCCATGAACACAGTTACTAAATCACTCATCAATCCATTATCAATTTCTATCACAGACTCATCATAGCCGCCATAGATCACTACCATCATCTCCATAGCTCATCAATCACAGCCGCAACCATCATCAGCAATCGAACAGCAAAACCCATCATTCTAACCATCTTTCTCTCCTCCAGCGTCTAATCCATCTAACCCATCTCAATTTCATGATAATATAACATCTCAAAATCCTCTCACTCAGCAGCATCAACGACCCATCGACCATCTCAGCCATTAATGGTTGTAAGAACCCTAATATCTTTTCAATTTTGAATTTGAAGAAGATGACGACCCATGAATAAAAGTGATAGGTTCCTTTAGTAACTTTTGAATATTGGCAGCCTTTAGTAATTGATTGGGAGTTTTTAGTAGTTTCCTTGAACCATGTCTTCCCATTAACATACGATGGTTGCCAATAGCAGTTAACATGAAAATGATCAATATACCCTTTAATTCTCGTTTTGCTCATAACTTCTTCATACGAAGTCGGAATGACTTTATTCTTTCACCGTTGGCTTCGTATCTTCGTTCTCTACGAAGTGAATAACAAGAAATCCTGGATTATACTGAGTTTCATTGGATTTTTGACAATTCTTCTCTTGTAAAGCTCAATTTCACTTGTTTCAGAGATGTAACCTAATAGAACACATAAACTACAAAAGTAATACTAACACACGGTAATTCAAACAAAATATAGCAAATAAGTATAAGGAAATGATAATTAAAATATATAAATAATGCACTTATCAATGTTCAACTAAGTCTCTAACACCCTGACATTCCTTATCCAAATCCCAAACATACGCCGATTGGTGTCTGAATACACGCACCGCATCCTTGTGATACTACAAAAAAACAACAAAAACATAAATAAACGATCATAAATCCTTTAATACTTAAAAGAAAACATAAGGTGGTTCATCTTACATATGTTGAAAAGATTGTATGAGCCCAAGAATATTTGTAATCGAATAACAATTCTTTCTCTAGTGGTTCACCCATAATTTACCGTCTTCACGAGCAGGTAGCATATCTTCAGGATTAGGAATATGAGTCTTTTTATCTTTCGTTTCTTTTTCTTCAAATCCCACCTCAACCGCTTTCGATTTCTCTTTCCCTTTCCTTTTTGGAGGCGGAACTACATCAGGTACATCCTCCTCCTCGTCATCATCATCAACCACTTTTCCTTTCCCTTTCCTTTTTGGAGGTGGTACTACATCACGTACATCATCTTCCTCATCATCATCTTGGGTCCCAAGCAACTTTGCTTCAGTGGGTTTCCGGATTATTAATTTACTCTGGTCCCTTGGGACATGCTCAGTGCCTCTTTTTCCATCACCCAAACGTTTACGCCCATTACGAGGGGGAATGGAATCAGGATAGGTAAGAGGATTGTTCCTTGTTGAAGCGCCAACTTCCTTGGTAATCTTCTTAGATGATTTCTTAGGAGTAAGAGGTTCATTTTCCTTTCCTATGGATATATTCCCCTTTGATCTAACAATCCATCTAAAAGAAACTAATTAAGCATTTTATGTTTCACAAAGCGAGTCAGTACACATTGAATTAACACAAGTCGGCATAGAATAAACCACAGTCGCCATTGATTCTTTACAAATCGAGCGTGCCGAATGAGGAAATAATTACATTCACTTTCAGTCTGTATAGAATAGGAAGCCTATAAACCATACTGATTGAATATGTAGTTCTTTTACATATAGTTCTCTCAGTCGGCATAGATCTTTTAAAAATCGACCATGCCGACTGAGTAGTTTTTTTACACAGAGTTTTAAAAGAGTTCAGTCGGCATTATAATAAAAATTGTAAACAATACCGAAAAAAGACATGCAAAATTTAATTGAATTTATTCCTATGTCAGTCGGTATGGTCTCCAAACTAAAATTTCACTAAATCAATGCCGACAGTTGACATGTAAATTTTTCTGGAAATATAATTGTGTTGTCGGTATGGTACTCAAACTAAAAATTCAACAAATCAGTGGCGACAGTATCATTCGGTATGGTCTTCATCTAAAAAACTATGCCGACATACACTATCAACGACAATTGAAGATCTGATTTTTTCAGTTCTAACCTATTTTAACAAGTTCAAATCAATAAAAACACTAAATAAAAGAATAAGATCCACTTACTTTCTCATTGAAGTCATTTGATTGGGTGTTTGATTATCCTCCTCTTCTCCTTCTTCCAATTGAGTTGCAATGGATGCTAACTTATCTTTAAGATTTTGTTGTGGTTTTCGTTAAGCCACAACAACAATTCCGGGATCAAGTTTAGAACTAGCACATTGTTTCGCTTTAGCCATGTTCTATTTATAGATGAAATTGATCGACGTTTTTTTTTTTTAATTAATCGACGATGAATACGAAATGGTTATGAGAATTTATGGAGGTTTTAATGGAGTGAGAGAATGAGGAGAAGAAGGTGGAGAGAATAATGGAAAGAATAAAACCTTTTTCTTTTTTTGTAACTGAAATTGGGGGATAATTATTAAGATTAGAGATAAAGGGTATCATATTAATATCATCACTACTAAAATTCTGAAGAAAAAAAAACTTAGTAGAATTTCTAGATTGGATCAAATAAAAATATTCTCCAATTTATACGGGTATCCCGAATTAAACGTTCAAAATAAACCTTAAAATTTTATTTCAACATTTTTTTAAAAGACCACTTCCCGAGTCTATTTATTGGGAGGTTTGCAGGTCAAGGAAAATTATGGGTTCTTGGGAAACATTACTTTTGTCCAACACATTGCCACAGTGTAAAATATTTTCTATAAACATTGATGAACATGTAAATATTCAAATGACCTTTCACATTACAAACTGCATATATATTAATGGAATCTTCACAACTTGTTTTAAACATTTACAATTAATTTCTTCCTGGCATTTGTGTTTGTTTTGGAAGACTTGAGTTTTTCATTTTCTGCAATATTTTTAAGGGATAAATACAAAACTATTGAGTTACGAAAATATCAGGCGTTTGATTTGATGGATGTTGTATTTGTAGGTGGACTGACCTAGATATAGGGATGTACATGCCGGTTTCGGTTCGGTTTTGTGCCAAACCAAAACCGAAACCGGCAAGGTCGGTTTTTCAAATAATTTTCCATAACCGTTCCGTTTACCGTCGGTTCGGTTTTAGTCGGTTTTCTCTCGGTTTCGGTTTTTTCCAGCGGGTTTCGGTTAACCGGTTGATTCTGTCAGTCGTGGAACTAACAATGAAAAATTCAAAAAAAAAAAAAAAAATCATTCTTCATTAAACCATCCAAACACATAAAAATTCAGCAATTTTAGAACACAAACACATAAAATTTCATCAATTTTAGAACACAAACACATCGAAAAATGAAATTTTAGCATTGCTGCAGCGGGTTTGCTGCTGCCTGTTGCTGCCTGCTACCTGGAGCTGATTGAGAATCTATATCTTCCATCTTTGTAGCAGGTACTACTTGAATGTTGAAACATCTCCTTCACTTGAGCTTTGAGGAAAGCTTGCACAAAACCAACTTTAATCAGAAGAGGAACAATACTACTTGAAATGAAACCCTTGTTCATTAATCTCTGTACAACAAAGTTCCATGGTGCCAATATACAATATTACATCAGAACAGGACTTATTGTTACATCAGACTTACCAATATATCAAGTCAAGTATAATAAAGAAGTTCTAAGTAATAAGTAATCACAAGCTAGCACTTATCCACAGAAGATCAAAAACAAAGAAATAAAGAACATCAGACTTACCAATGTTAACAGAATTTAGTCACCTTCATACCTTTTACACCTGTAGATAGCAAATCAAACGTACAGTGAACCACAATACTTAAATACCCATGAAACCTAAACTCAAGAAAAAAAATAGACATAAACTTAAATACCAATTAAATACCCAGCAAATCAGACCTGTTACACATGAAACCTAAACTCAAGAAAAAAAATAGAACAACTATTATAAGTTTCTAACATCATACCTAAACAGTGAACCCCAATACTTAAATACCCATCATCATACCTGAACAGTGAACCCCAATAAAAAGTATCAACAAAAACAGGTATTTTATCAGGTTTTTCAATTTCTTTAGGACTTAAGAAAAATGATCAATATTGTTTATACTTACCTTCAACTTTTTCTCTTGATATTGACTTCCTTTTACCTTTAAGACAATAACTACAAATCAAATCAAATAGAAGTGATAAAGATGTTATAAATGTAGATCAAACTAAACCCTAACATCATACCTGATCAGAAGTCTTTTACAAAAAAAACAGAAAAATAATTAAAAACCTAACATCATACGATTCATACCTGATCAGAAGTTACTTCTAAGTAATCAAACCAATTTAATCAAACTAAGTATTCAAGAACAGTGTACAAAATCTTATACCTTGAAGTCCTGGGCAATTTCACGAACAAGCCTCTGGAATGGAAGCTTCCTGATCAGCAGTTCAGTACTCTTCTGGTACTTACGGATTTCACTGTTATTAACACAATAAAAGTGAAAATTGAAAATAAAAAAAGTGAAATTAAAACTATTGGAGCAATAGAAAAAACTAAACAAGAAGACGGAAGAAGCTTTACCGAAGAGCAACAGTTCCAGGACGGTATCTGTGGGGCTTCTTAACTCCACCAGTAGTTGGATCGAAACCCAAATTACAATCAATCTCACTAAAATTGGAGACAAATTGAGTCAATTAAAGAAACTACAAACATTTCGTAAATTTCTACAACAAGAGCAATAGATGATCTAACATATAACACATGTAATAATCTTGTACAGAATCAAGAAACCCAAACCTAAATCATTAAATCTACTCAACAAGATCTTGAAAAACGTAGGCGCGAAACCCTAAATTTCAAAAACGATTACGAAAATCAAGAAGAAAAAAAATGTAATCAATACATAAATCATGATGAAGAAAAACAAACAAAGGAAGAAATCGAAACACCAAACCTAAAACCAGGAAGGAAAAGGGAGAAGAGAGAGAACTAACCTTTCTTCTTCTTCTCTGATTCTTCTTCTTCTAAAGAAAATATGAAAACCTTTCTCAAACATCCAAAGGATTTGAGAAGAAGGAGAAGAGGAAACACAAGTTGGTTCGATTCGATTAGAGGTGGAGAAGCTACAAAGTGCTGCTGGAGGTGGAGCGTGGTGTGGAGGCGGAGGAGGCTAGGGTTCTTTTGAGAAAATGAGAAGAGAAATGAATTAGGTTAGAGAAGAAAGGTTATATATGAAGGGTAAAGTAGGGTGTAGATTAAATCCATCAAAATCTATATCAACGGTCCTAATTACTCGGTTTTCCATGGTATAACGGTTCGGTTTTTGGCCAAACCAAAACTGAAACCGTGACTACCGGTTTTCACATTTTTTTTTCCATAACCTTTCCATTAGTAAACGGTCCTGTTCGGTTTTGGCCAATTCGGTTCAGTTTTAGCGGATTTCCGTGAAAAACCGTTACCGTGTTCAGCCCTACCTAGATATGCATGAACTATATTTAAAATAAACCTTTTTAATTAAACGTTTGTCCATCCCAATATTAAATGCATAAAGAGATAGAAAATAAACAAGGTGTGGTTCACCTAAATATTTTAGACTCGGCGCCAGTACTTTAATTGGATTCCTTTCACTACTGGGCTATATGTTTTGTTTTTGGAAATTAAATTCACTTTTTTTTTGTAAGCGGTTCAACATTATTCATAATAATACACTCTTATTTTATAATAATAACCAACAAAAACCCACGCGCTATGCAAATGTCTTCTCGTACAAAACCCGTAAAATATATCATTTTTTATCCTTTGTTGCTACAAAAACAATAGTCTCAGGCTCACAGCGCATCAACATTATTTACTCTTTTTTAAAATAATAATATTTGAGGAGAAGAGTTTCTTGTAAATTGTTTGATGAATGAGAACACACTTGCATACATTCAACTGATATATACTACCGAAAAGAAATTAAATTGGAAAGATCAAAATTGGTATACTGTTCTTTTGTGTTCCCAGATTTTTGATGTACTCCCTTCGTCCTTTATATATATATAGATAAAATTTGTTAATATTTTTAAAATTAAAAAAAAAAAATTATAAATATTTATCATCTTTTTTCTTTATCCCATTCCTAAAACATAAAACATTAATTTATTTGTTATAATATTTATACATAATAAATAAAAATATATATAAAAAATTATCTTAAAATTAATATTTCATCTATTTAATGGGATGTTAAAATCTAAAACTTTAATTTTATATTGGGACGAAGGAAGTATATAATTTTAACTGACTTGATGAAACTTTTCAAAGAAAACTTCATCCAGTCTCTTTTTCCTGATAGTTTAATGCTACACGGTTAAATAATGAAAACATCAATTCACTGTCACATTCCTTAACCATAAACTGACGTAATTTTTTTAATATCCCGCTGCAAACAACAAGAAATTCACAACCTAAGTTACCTAACTCTACGTAATATTGGCCGTAATATAAGGGCAAAGTCCCAGGTCCGCATAAATCAAAATATGCACCGTTAAATTCCCAAAGAAATGCAATATTGTTTGCTCATATTTAATGTACCTATCAATTTAAGGTCTCCCACTATAATGGTGAAATGCAACTAAAAGTAAAGATACCTTCCATTTGATAGCATTAGCCACCTATCCCTCAATTGCTTAATCACTGTCTCTGCCTTTTCTTAAGTTCTGAAAATCAGAAAAGCTTGACCATTATATGGAGGAACATCTAGTGAAAGGTTTGAAGATTCGAAAGAAATCTAACATCTAGTGGTATATACCTAGCTACATATGGAGGAACATGGCACAAAATAATGACTTGATAAAATGATAACAGTTGCCAGATTGAATTAAATCATTTACCATTATGAGGGCTAGACTCTAGAGAATATACACTGTGTTCTAGTTCTTGACGTTTAGCCTACTCAATGAGCCTTGGCCTTCTACGGGGTCCGGACTTCGAAGCATCCATTTTTACTCGGTGCTCAAATCAAATTCCGCATTTATATATGTCAGTACAATAAAATTCCGCATAAGAAATGCAATACGGTGGAACGATTTTGTGTCCAAATTTTGCTTTAATTTCCGTCAATATATATGTAAAAGGTAAGGTGACCCGAAGGTAGGAAAAAAAAGACGACCTTAATTGGGAATCTACATTATATCAAACTCATGTAAGCCTTTTCGTTTATAAACTTGCCGTTATTTGATTGCTTTATTAAGACAGGGTATCTTATGAAGTAAATTAAGGAGAACCAAATGTAACCCTTGGCTGATCAGCAATACATTCCTGGTTCAAAAGCATTCATCATTCTTTTGCAGTGTTTTTTTCCACCTGTTAGAGCACTGTTCGGGTAAACTCGTAAGTTTTGTTATCTCAAGTTTATTGTCAATATTAGTTGCACAAAATTATATCTTGATTTCTAATCTACTAAATTCAAATCTCGGACTAGGATTAGAGTATGGTGGTTGAGTATCGGACATCACTGAATAACCCTCGAAGATTCAAGACTGAAGAACAAACAAATACATTTGCGAGAACTTCATCAACAAAGAAGTATGTAAAAACTGACCTATCATATTTAGTCATACTATTTACCATTCTATCTTATGAAACTATGTCACATGATTTTAGTAGATTTAATGTTGCAAAGAAAAAATTTCGAGTTCAAGCTTGTCTTGATAAATCTCTTGATATATGATTCAGGCAACGAATGTTCTTAGATCCTTAACTATCTTAGTTAAAAACAATTTGTTGTCCATGAACTATTTTTTTTTTCAAGTTGATCATTTGGAAATTGCCCAAGAAGCAATTTATTCTATCAAATTTATGAATGAGAGTTTTGAACTACTTGGCGAAAGGTACACACTTGTATGTGTAAAACCTATGTTAGAATATTCTGAGTTCGATAATGGGGGAAGGTACGAAACCCGGTACGGATACCCCTTTGATCTGAATTCGCGAATGGGGGAAGGTATGCATACCCTCTACGCTTACCTCTTTGATCTGACTTCACGAACTGGCAGAGGTACTCATACCCGTACGCGTACTCCTTGAGTACGAATTCACGAACTGCCTAGAGGTATGCTTACCGGGTACGCATACCTACTGATAGACACATTTTAGTGTCTAAATTGCACCTTAGTTTCTATTGAGTTAGTATTCGATTTTGCAAATATTACGTGTTTTTATGCTTTTGTAGGTACATTAGAAGAATAAAGATTTGTGGAAAAATTGGCTCAAAAAGTGATAAAGGCACCCAAGGACAAGTGTTATTGGCACCCCAAGAATGGATAAGGGACACCCTAGAGTCGGCCGAGTCAACCCAGCGAGTCAACGAGTTAACTCCGAGTCGTCGATCCAACTCATCGGGTTTTCCTGTTTCAAACAGGAAAAGGAATTGGACGTGAATTCATGGACTTTTTGTGGTTGTTTTCAGACCCAATTGCAAAAAGAATCCCATACAAGTTATAACAATCGAGAAACAGCAAAAAAATCCCGGAAAATCAGCTCGAAAAATCATGAACTTGGCCGGAATCCTGTTTCGATTGGGAATGGAATTTGTGAGTTGTTTGAGAGAGTTCTATTAGGTTTAGAACTCTCTATAGGGTTTGTAGACCCTATATAAACCAAGAGAAGCGAAGAAAAATTATCACGCAGCCTCAGAAATCAAATCAGAGAAATTCCGGCCAACTTCCGTCACCGTCGATCACCTGCTACTGCACCGGCCGGCGTGTTCTTCATCCTGCCATCATCGGAGAAGACGACTCAGCAACATCTACATCTGTTGCTGATTCAAACTGTTTTGTTGCCTATTGTTTCGTTTCCTTTGTTGCTTAGACTTTTCTGTAACAGCTGAACCTTCTTCTGTAACGCATATACGCGTATTAAATCAGCTGTTACACCATTATTCAACCTTATAATCGATATTTTGAGCAATGAAGAGATCCTTTGAGCAAGTTTTCTCCACCATGAGCTAAGTTTATTTACTGGGATGATGGAGAAGGTTTTTCTTTCAATTTTTATGTGGTAAGTCTATTTTTAATTAATTATTTATAATTCTTTACTTGTTAAAATTACATAGTTTCGAAATAGAAAAACGGTTTTCATTCAGTAGTGGTGTTTTTGTTTGATGGGTCATGCTGGGTTGACAACCTCTGATGTCCCATGCTTGTGATTTACCTCTACTTGTTTGCATAAAAACCTATTTTGGCAATATTTGAGCTTAATTTATTTAAAAGAATTGCATGATTAATCACATAAATTGTTAGAAATAACTGAATCTTGATTCCTGGTTTTCTCCATATTTTCCATATATCATCTCTAGTTTATTTTCCTGATTTTTATTTAATTAGATTAAATCCATTATTTTCTAAAATCATTACCTTCACAAGTTCGAGAATCGAACACTTTATTTACCACTATTCTAAAATTACATCACCTACCAAGTTCAGTATTAGCAGAAGGTCACAAACTATTTCGCACACTTGTTCACTTTTGCTACAAACTCTCATTGAAACTTGTAAGACAACTTTGTTCACAAAATCTCTGAGCTTGTAGATTATGGTTTAAGTCTTGAGTGTTATTGAAAACCACTTATGCTTGTAAGTTCAAAAGGCATATTTTCCACCATGAACTATCATTGTGCATGGTTCCAGAACCCTGAACCATAGTGCATATTATTATGTGTAATTTCAAGGCAGACATCTCACATGCTTATATGAATTCCTAATAAGAATTTTATTTACACTGAGAAATTGTTTGTTACCCTAGATTGAATTCAAATCTACCCGGAGCCTTGAAAATATATAAATAGGTTGACTCCTGTAACAAGATTTCTCAATTCCCGGCACTCTTGTGTCCTAGTTGATAAGCTAGAGTCGTCCTTTATAACCTAGGTTTCCTCTGAGAAACATAATGAGGTTTCGAGTTTGAAGACTTCACTTAGGGATTCGTAAAACCCGATCAGACTATCCTTTACTTGATAGTTCTTGTGTCCGGATCTTGTTATTATTGATTCACAAAGTTATCTTCTTCTCATAGTTTTTGGTTCCTCAAGATAGATATCTAAACTCTTATTTGATTTTTTGGATTGTTCTTTAGGGGTGGTTAGTAATCCAGGCTTCTCAGCTAACTGAGAATAAGTATTCCAGATTCGTGAGGTTTGCTGGACTTTGTATACTATAAACAGATTTCCAAATCTATATTGAAAAATCAAAAGGGAAATCAAATAGGATTGTCTTTTAAAGGAAGATAGTTATCAAAAGTCTTCACTGAGGTTGAAGCAACTTCTAGGATGTAAAGGACGTCAGCTAAGGGAATCAAGTGCATAGAACCTTGCGAGCTTCAAGAAATGTAAGGAACATGACTGCAGCTGAATTTCTTGGAGGGTGAATTCGGTCTCAACTACATTCCAGTCTGAAGTATGATCTAGTATGCTAGTTTCTGTAGCGGTTAATACAGTGTGGTGTTCAAAGTTAGACGAGGTCTCGGGGTTTTTCTGCACGTGCAAATTTCCTGTTTAATAAAACTTCTGGTATCTTGTTTTTTTTTCTTTTTCTATATTTTATTGTTTTATCTTTATAATAGGAATAACAGAAGTAATATATAATCAATCTAGATAGTTTAAGTCCTTATTGATTGAGATAAAAAACTTTCATATCTTGAAAGATAGATTGCTAGTTTCATATATACTTGTTAAAATTCAGATATGTAGACACTCCAATTTCGTTTATAAATTTAAACTGTACTTCCGTGAGATTGTGTCCAAAATAGCTTAGGCATTAAACCGATTGAATGTCCAAAATGAGGTCCGGTTATTGACCATATCTAGTGAGACCCCAAATGTGTCCACTTAGTCTGAGTATAAAAACGAACCTGAGCTAGATGGTAGCCCCTTGATCAATGTCCGAAGCAAGACATCCACCCAAGCTTTACGTGTCTCAGTAAGATCCCAAATGCCTCTACTTAGTCCGAGTATACTTGAACTAAAATGGTACCCCACAGTTCAATGTCCAAAGTTGGAGCTCCACCTCCACCCAGTAGTTAAATGTCGACCCATTTTAGCTTTGTTCCTAAGACCTTTCTAGAAAGTGTGAAAAAATGCCGACACCATTTTAGCTTTGCTCCCAAGACTTCCCCTTTAGCTAAGATCTTAGGATTAAATGAAATTTCTTTTAATTTTGTTACTGATGTTTGGATAATATTAAGAATTTGAGAATAATATCTTTTAAATGGGAAATGGTATTTAGGTTTTTAATTTAAAACGTTGGATTGAAAAGCATTTAATCCAAGGGTATTAGCTGATAGGAAAAAGCTATAAATATGTGCTAATCTTTGAGTTTATTGCGGAAATAGAGAGAAAAAGTTGGAGGGTAAATTTTAGAGCGTGAGAAATAAGGTATATAGAGACGTATTAGTGGGCGTTTGATCGGATACTGCTTTGAATTATTCTTGGATACGATTGCGTTTGCGGAGGTGCTAACCCATTGTGGATTTATCTTGTTCTAAGTAACATCATAATAGCCTGCTCTGCAAAAACAGGTCGATACTGAAACCTTAAACTCACTGTAAGAGTATGTTTAATGGCTATGTGCAAATACCAGTGAAAATTGTTTGCTGCCTTCCGTATTTGAATGCATACTTGTCCTGAATGTTTTCTTCTGTTTTGTTTTATAATCATAAGTCCGAATATGCTGCGAGCTATCTCGTTTGGTTGAATTAAATATCTCCATACATATGTTCACAGTATGACTAGGCTTGCCTCACTACACGGATTATTCTTTTGAGTTAGGGTCGTCGTAGTCTGTGTTGCTGCATACCTTAATCACTCACATCTTGTGTCTTCATTCCTTCTACACTAAAAATCAACTAATCCATACCATCTTGTTATGTCATAATATGAAGTCCACTACCCTATGTTATAAGCATTAAGAAGGTCATCGCATGCATCTTTCATGAAGAAATTATATAGGCTCATATACTTCTTCCATTGACTAGAATATATATGCCTGATGGCCATCCATGTCTCATGATGTTCTTGAGTAGTTAGCATATATATATATATATATATAGCAGTCGAACTTGAGTAGTTAGCATGCCTCTGATGACATCTTGCTCGTTGCGTTGCTAATTCTTGGTCCTGAATGGTGCAATTCCACGTTGATTCATGTCATGTTTAGTTTTTCCATTTCTCTCCGCTAATTAGAAATGCATGCTCTTAGTAGGGCTGTACATGGCCGATTTCGGTTCGGTTTTGTGCCAAACCAAAACCGAAACCGGCAAGGTCGGTTTTTCAAAAAAAATTCCATGGCCGTCCCGTTTACCGTCGGTTCGGTTTTAATCGGTTTTACTTCGGTTTCGGTTTTCTCCGGTGGTTTTCGGTTAACCGGTTGCTTTGTCAGTTTCATGGAACTGACAACGAAAAATTCAAAAAAAAATCAAAAAAAATTCAAAAAAAATTCATAAAAAAATCAAAAAAATAGTTCTTGGCTTAAACCATCCAAACACATATATCAATAATGTTCTTGGCTTAAAATAGTTCAAAAAATTCCAGTAATTGCAGTAACTTTGCCATCCATTCAGTAACTTCTCTAAGTCCACGATGCCAAGATAGAGCCACAACATATATCTCCATCCTGTTACAAGTACTAAGAACTGCAGCTTCTTCAATATGATGCAAGCCACAAGATACACCTGATTGAGAAATGAAAATAGCCATAAATTACTATATACTGATTGCTAAGAAAAAAAAAAGGGTCAACCGTGAATCCAATAAACTCTGTCAGGAAAGCCCATTCAATTATCAACCTCAAATCCAAGCATATATGAAATTTTGTCCAATAAAAACCGATTCCACAAACACATTGGGAATTACTTTCAGAACTAGCAAGTAAATAGAACAATCATTTGATAAACCAAAATCACTTTTAAGGAAAAGATTAATAAAACATGAGTCATTAGTACACATTAGGTTTGATAAATCAAGAGTAAGAAAACTTTTGATTTGCATGATGACTTAAGTTAAAAAGGATGGTGAGAATTGTCAGGACATTCACGAAGTAGAATCAACAGAACATTAAACTCAAAGAAGAAATCCCAGCAAATTAGTTGATACGATTCATACCTGATCTGATCAGAAGTTGCTTCTGCTTCTGCGTATGAGAAATCTAACAGAAAGGTTTGAACTTAATGGTATTAGAAATCAGAAATCATTTCTGAAAATAGATGAGATAACTGGTAGTGATGGAGCACTGAAGAGGAAATAGATTTTCTTTTTTGAACCCTAAGGAAATGAAAGCGAAGAAGAAAATTAGGGATTCTTCTTCCTTATATATCAAAATATCTAAGGGTCTGGATTAGATCTATCAAAATCTAGATGAACGGCTCTAATTAATCGGTTTTCCATGGTAAACGGTTCGGTTTTTGTCCCAACCCAAAACCGAAACCGTGACTACTGGTTTTCCAAATTTTTTTCCATAACCATTCCATTAGTAAACGGTTCGGTTCGGTTTTGGCGGGTTTCTGTGGAAAACCGTTACCGTGTTCAGCCCTAGCTCCTAGGGTTGGTTAATGATACTAAAATAATAATTCTGGTCATGTTTAGCTTTTCCATTTCACTCCGCTAACTAGAAATGCATGCTCCTAGGGTTGATTAATGATATTAAAATAATAATAATAACAGTATATTGTTTGGATAAATGATGCATCTTGTCTTCGATTTTGCCGTGACATTGTCTTTGCAATAATAATAATAATAATTTTAATAATACTAATTTTGGTGATAATAATAATTATTATTTTTTTCTAGAAGCTTTATATAGGGGCTTTCCATTTTAATAGAGAGGCTTCTCATGGTTGAAGGCTAATCCAAATTTTGGACATGGGATATCCTATACCAATAGTAAATATCCACTTTACCCTTGTCTTCACAAAAAGTCTAATTTACCCTCTTTAATTCATTAAAACCTAACCGTAGACATTCTTCTCCATTAATCGGTTTCTATTCCTTCTCTATTAAAATTCATCGTCTTCGATTAATCGTCGATTCGAAAATTTATAATCGCCGATCAAACGAAGAAAACCTAACTCATCAAGATGACAAACTCTACTGAAGGTATAGAAGGTAGCAGTGATTTAAATCCAAAACAATCAAACGAAGAAAACCTAACTCATCAAGAAATTGAAGAATCGGTGCTAAAGGTGATCAAACTCCCCAACCACAACCAATGGTGTATATGAGGTATGATTCTACAAGAACCCGTGCTATCTTTCTCGATTTTATGATTATAATGTGTTAGAACGATTGATTTCAAGTCCAAAAATTAGGTTTCCAGAAACATTTATGGTTGGGTTCGATTGGAATCCCAACCGTAAATATATGTTCTCAAGAACCTACGGTTGGGAACCCAACCGTAACTGGTTTCTTGTAAATTTTATGTTCAGGTTATTTAAATACCCAACCGTAAATCAGAAGGAAGGAGATGGAGATGATATTTTACGGTTGGGTTCGATTCTGAACCCAACCGTAAACTATTTTTCACTCAAAGAAAAATTTGTACTTACAGCTGGGTTCGATTCTAATTGTCAACCGTAAATTATCCTGGATAGTTCAAATTTTTTTGAAAATTATTTACGGTTGGTTTCGATTGTCAATTCCCAACCGTAAATTCTCCTGGTTAGTTCAATTTTTTTGTTGATGATTATTTATTGTTGGGTCGGATTGTCAATTCTCAACCGTAAATTCTCCTGTGTAGTTGAACTTATTTTCGTTGATTCTTTACGGTTGGGTTCGATATGTGTAACCCAACCGTAAAGAATTATGAATTTTCAAATTTTTGATTGATTGTTTTTGTTGAACTGTTTGGAAATTATCTAACTTGTATTGATTGTATGTTGTAGGAATAAGGATAGAGCAAAACCCAAGAACAAGAGGGGTAATAATTTAACACCAATTGATCACACTCCAACCCATTTCCACCAAGTTCATTCAGGGGTAGATAATAGAGGCTTGAGAAAGAACGATAATATTGGCATGAAACCGATACATTTCATCTCCCATTCGCCGAGATGACAATAACGCCGGATGATGTCAAGTCAATTCTTGACTTACAAGTTGAAGGAAAAGCCGTATATGAAGATTTTGACAACAACATGTCTTGGGGTGATTTCTGTGTCCTTGTTAAAGACACACTTGGATGGGAGAAGACAGAAGCCGAGTTAGAGTTTAAACTGGCTGCTGGAGATAAACCGGGTGAAGTTCCAAAGAAAGGTTTAGGTATGACCAAGAAGATCTTGTTGCGTAGTCTGAGGAAAAATTTTGGAGGAACCTTGCAATTGGAAAAGGATGGGGTCGTCATAGATGAAACTAGAGCTATACGTACATCCAGGGCGTATCTGCTATATATGTTTGGTACAAACTTCTTCGCTGACAACTCAGGAAATAGGGTCAACGCTCACTTTCTACAGTGGTTGAAGGATCTCTAGAAGACGCATGAGTATTCATGGGGAACTGCCACCCTCGCTTACCTACTTTCCAACCTTAGAAAAGCTTCGAGGGTTAGAGGTACTGAGATTTCCGGGAATACTGGTCTTCTTCAGGTAATTTATTGTTGGAATTTCAATGTTTAACTTCAAAAAAAAATTGCGCATTGTCTTATATTAATATTTATTATCTTCATAGGCATGGGTCTATGATCACTTTCCGAGCTTGTCTCCTAAGACGGAGTGGTGCGGTGATTTTACTGGACCTACAGGAAAGAAATTCATATTCACCGGTACTCATTCAAAGCGTAAAGAAGTACAGATAGCAAAGAAGAGAAGTGAAATTGATGCTTTCATCGTAGAAGATGTGGTGTTTGATCCTTATGTGAAGATTTACATAGTTGATGATGGAGTAGTAGAATATTCACGTCAATTCTCGGACGTGGCAGGCTACAACGGGCCTTTGTACCATCCGTTTGGGTTCGTGATGTGCAACCCTCGTCGAACTCTCCGCCAATATGGCTATGTCCAAACCAAGGTAACAATCGAACCCTTTAAATTGTATGTGAATGGCTCCATAATCGAAGGCCCAAGCATCGTGCTCAACTACATCCCAACGCCTTCGGTCGTCGTGGTTTGGAACAACCGCCATAAACCGGAATACCAAATCCAAAGGGAGGAGGTAAATCCATCTCCGGGCACAAAAGAGGCGTAGAAGATTACTTGGATTGGTATCGCCATTTTGGTCATCCAAATGTGATTAATATTGATCCGGAATCTATGAGAATACTTGAAAGGGTTCAAGGAAACAACAAAGGAGATGGTCTCAGTGATGTTTGGAAAAAAGGCATATTTTAACTTTGTATGTAAATTACATATGTTATTAATGTTTTTAAGATTTACTACTAAAGACTAAACCAATATTTGTTTTCATATGTGAATAGAAAAAGAAAGCACTTGCATTGGCAGAGTCTATGACTCCATGCATAAGTAAAGGTGATGTGATGACGGTTGAGCAACAAAAGAACCTGCAACACAAAATGAGGAAGCTTCATGAATCAAATGAAGATGAGATGGTGCGAAGATTAAAGAGGAGTAGAGCCGATACAAGAGGTGCGATGACATCGCCAAAGAGAGCCGCAACCTAGTGATGAAGACACACATGATGAAGCCGAGGATGTGCCAGGTGGTGCTCGTACTCGTGGCGGTCGTGCTGGTCCTCGTACTCGTTATAGCACGAGAAAAAAAGAGTTCGTCATGGTGATCGACATACCCCTCCTCCTTATCCTTAACTCTACGTTGATTCTAAAAATTGCGTCAAACTTAGGTTTTTTTTTTCCGGTGAAACTATCCATGACAAAACGTTTAAGCATGAGGATTGCTATCGTATTTTGGAAGAAAGTACCTATCATGATTTCATCCTATATACTTAAGTGTTTAAGTGTAATCATCTAATGATATATTTTATTTCATTTCTTTTAGTTCTTCCTTTAATGTAAAAAATAAGGTCTTTGCCTACTTTTCTATTTCATTAGTGTATGCTTTTAATTTAATCATAATTCTCATAGTTGTAAAAAAAAATACCCTAGGTTCATTTACGGTTGGGACGCAAGTCCATACCCAACCGTAGACCAGCCAGAATCTTAAAGAATGACAGTTTTACGGTTGGGTTTTTGAATCAAAACCCAACCGTAAATATTCCTGAACCCTCAAAAATAGTATTCTAGTGTTTGCGTTTTTTTTGGTTTTTGTTTGTTTGAATAACCCTATTTACTTTAAATATAGTAAAATTGAATGAATAAGTTTAAAATTTTGATTTTTAAATCCCAATTTGGAGTGAAAGGAAATACAAAAAATAAGGGTCCAGGAACATTTACGGTTGGGTTGGGACTCAAAAACCCAACTGTAAAACTGTAGGAAAAAAAAATGACAGGTTTACGGTTGGGTCTGGAGGACCGTACCCAACCGTAACTGGTGCAATAAATACCCATGCACATAATGCGTTACGGTTGTACTAAAACCCAACTGTAAAACTGTTACAATTGATTGTTCCGCCATGAAAATACGGTTACGGTTAGGTTAAGATGAACACCTAACCGTAATTGTTAGTTACGGTTGGGTATGATGCTGAAAACCCAACCGTAAAACTGTTACGATTTGGTTTTCCTCCATGAAAGTACGGTTACAGTTTGGTTAGGATGAATACCTAACCGTAAATGTTGTCTACGGTTTGGTTCGACAAGAAAACCCAACCGCAATGTTCCTTGAATCACAAAAAAATTCATACTTTTTTACGTTAGAGGTATACCTTACTACTCTGGTTGAGTGAATCAAAATCTAGGGTTTTTAAAAAAACTTAAAAAAATTCTCTTTCATTTCTTCTATTTTTTCTTCCCACCAAACCAAAAAGAATAAAATTTTGATTTGATTTGATTAAGTATAAGATTATTTTAGATTAATTATTATTAGCCTAATCTATTAGCTAAATAGTTTTACTAATATTAACTAAACAGGGGTAGTTTAGCCATTATGAAAATATAATGAATAAGGGGTTTTTGAAATTCATACCTAGTGTCCCTATTTTGTCTTCACATGGGAAGCCCCTCTTTGGAATGGGAAGCCCCTATATGAGGCTTCTTGTTCTAATTGGATTCTATTTGTATTTTTACAGGATTTTGTGTGTTAAATACTAGATTAATAATTTAACTGGAATTCATAATTTCACGTGTCTATTTCATTATTTGCTATTGTAAATTAGAATCCTAAAATCTCGATTATAAAGTAAAGGTCAATTTTCGGATTGGACGGTTGGGTGCCTCACACCTTCCTAACTCGTATTTGATTCCCATATTTATTTCTTAAGTATTGGACTAGTGCATTTATTGGGTCCCAACTCCTAGTTGGTTGGCGGTTTCGTAAAAAATAATTCCAAGTGTGTTTCAATTTTTGAAACTTGAGAAATCTATTGAGTCTCGTCCCGTAAATTTTGATGGTATCTACAGTGACGACTTTACTGGGGACTTTGAGAATCTAACTTGAAACATATTCGGGAATTTAGGGTTTTGATTTGACACTACTCGGTATTTGCACAAACGTACGTGCACGCACCCATATCATTTTACATTTCATATTGCACCGTCAGACGTCTGATTTTTAGCGAAACAAGTGGCTAGTAAGATGAATTCGTGCCTTGGGCCTTATGGGATTTACCAGCAGAACCACCACAAGCCTTAGCCTAGTACCAAATAAGACTAGTCTGACTACGTCTGAGGTATATTCTGCTAAGGTAACCTAAGCCTATCCAAGAATTAGCAGAACCTGGATGCATGTACGAAACATTAAAACTTCCTTTTAGGTTGACTTTAAACTGCATTCATTGTTGCAAGAAATCCGAGGCATAAGCACCCCTGTGTTAACCATATATTTTTGGTGCCTTGATAACAGGATTCAGATAGGAACAAGAAAAGTTTGCGCAAAGAAAATGGCCAAAGATACTAAAATGACTGGAAACACTGCAACAATGACAGGGTTGCTGGAACAATTCCAGAAGATGTTTGATACCAATTTCAGTGAATTGAAAACCGAGACCAAGAAGTTGACTTTGGAGACCGTTGCATGATAGACACATTTATGTGTCTTATTTAGTCTCGTACTTGTATTAATAGTCCTCATATTTTGTACTAATAATATGACTTTATGTGTTTTTAGTTTTTTTGGAAGAATAAACTTTTGTGGAGAAAATTGGCTTAAGAAGTGTTAAAAAGACCCCCAACAAAAGTGTTAAAGGCACCTCAGGATTGGATAAGGGCACACACCTCTTTCAAATTCAAATGAAAATTATGGTGGGAAACTCTCTCTCAAACTCATACTTCATCTGCAAAGCTTGTTACGAATTGGTTGTGGGATTTTAAGACAAGATATTCTTGCCTTAGTAAGATTCAGTTGTACATGAAATAGATTCCCACGGAAAATCAAAACGGAGTCAAATATTCTCGGAAAGAGAATCTCGTGAAATATCCATATACCCATCGCGTGCAGGAAGAAAATAAATCTCAAAAATATAGTGAATCTTTGTTTCCCTTTCTGTAATATTTTATCTCTATAATAAGGATTATTTAGCAACAAACCAAATAAGAGAATCGTCGAGATTTTGATTGAAGAGAAAAAAAATACATCACCGAGATATTTCATGATGGAGAAGATTTGTGTGAAGATTTGATGAGTTAATTGACAAGATTCGGTGTTTTAATATAAATAGAGGGTCGAACAGAAGTATAGGAGGGTCTGGAGACGCCAGAGATCGAAATCAAGAAATCCAGAAAAATCTGCTCGTGATCATGATGAAGAAGATAGAGATTTCGTTGCCATAGGGTTGAAGCTTCCGTGGCCAAAAGTTTGAAGCTTCCGTTTCTAAAGCTTTTAACTTTGCAACTTTTAACTTCAATTGCAACGTTTAGCTTCAGGAAATAGTTATCCCTCTGTAACAACGAGTCTGTAACGTTTATAAACGTTGCAAACTCACTGTTTTCATTTAGTTCACTCTTTTTCATTATTTTCAAACACTTTGAGCTATGTACCAAACTTTTGAGGGTGTTTTGAGCAAGATGAGATAAACCCCATATGCTGAGGTGACGGAGGAAGCCATTGTTTCAATAAAAGTGTGTTTCTATTTTAATAAATTTTTGTAATTTATTTTATGATTATTTGCCTTGATTAATAATTGATTTAATGATTTTTTTTAAGCAATTGTGATTTCGTTATATGGTACATGCTTTGGCCTAGGTTTTAGATGTTCCATGCTTTTGTTACACAATTTTTATTTTGAAAATCTACTTATTGCAATATTTTAGAATCAAATTAAATGTAAGAATTGCATGAATATTAATTAGTTTGAAGCACTTTAATTCATTAATGGTGAAATCCATAACCTCAATATTTGTTAATATTATTTTTCATATTTTGTGTATATTTTTAGTTGAAATTAATTTATTAAATCTAAATTCAATCTTCACAAGTTCGAGTAAACGATACTTTATTTACCACTATTACAAAAAAAAAAACATCAATTTTTGGCGCCGCCAACGCGGACTTGTATTTAGAATTTTTTTAGATTAATTAGTCTAGTTATATTTTTATTTTATTTATTTTATTTGTTCTATTTTACGTTTTTGGGTATTTTCTGTGTATTACAGGTTTTGGATCAAAAACAAATTGGAGATAAAGATTATATTGATTGATTAAAGACTTGGAGTCAAAGAAAAAGCGAAAAGAACTGAAAAAAAAGACAAGATTTTTTTAGTTAATTTTTTAATTTTTTTTAGGGTTTTTATTTTTCTTTTTAGAAAATTGTATTAGGAAATTATTATTATTATTGTAATTATTTTAGGTATTTTTATATTTTTTTCTTATTTTTGGACTTTGGACTTTGGACTTTGAACTTTTGAACTTTATTATTAATTTTTAAACCCTACGTAATGGTATTAAATATAAACTGCACAGGGAAGGACGACAATTACGATATTGTCTCGGCCCCTCGGGTTCGTACACTGACATAGGAGTCGGTGGCTTGAGTCGACTTCAACGGTTCATCGCCCGTCTGGTATGGGAGATAAGACTCGATCAACCCACGAATCCCCTGTCAGTGAGTTTTATGTATTCCTTCGTAATGCATATATGTTGAGGACTTGAATACGGATTTATTTTCTAGTAAAGGGAAAGGACTTGCCATATAAGATAAGGACTCGGATTTCATCACCATTTCCTTCTTGCCCGACTTAGGAACACGTTACCTATCGCGAACCTAATCCTTAAAATTTGACTAGAAAGAAGACTGATAGGGTATCGAGCTTATAGGAAACTCATTCAAAAGGACTGTATTGGTTACTTTGTTAGCCTAACTCAAGGTTCAAGAAGATTATTTTAAGTTGATTAGAGCAGTCTTGTAACCTATGTAAAAGTGCCAAAGAGACAGGGTTATCAAAGCTTCTTAGAGCTTTTCTTGTTTTTCTTCGACTTAATCTAATTCGGATCGTTCTGAGAGATTCGTTAAAACTGTAACTAGTTGCCTTTTTAAAGAATAGAAGCTGGTCTAGGAACAATCTAAGTGGAGTCATCATGCTTTTTGTTTGCTAGATTCAATAAGTTTTTGTAAATATATTAAGAAGTTTTTGTTAGAAAATGTCGAACTGGTATTATGAGGACCAATATAATGAATACCCGACTGAATTTCAAAATAGACATTATCCTTACTATCAACATGGTGTGGATAGTAGTTGGGACCACCACCAACCTTTCGGAGGTTATTGCTCATACCAGGGTGATCCCAATTACTATTCATATACACACCCGTCTTATGAACATGAAAATGAGAAAAATTTCGAGTTCTTTGTCCTTGAGGGATTCCCTGAAGAAGTTGCAACCTAGTACTCATCATGAACCTATTACACCTCTAGAAGAATCACTCAAGAAGTTATCTGAGATGACACATAGGTTTGAATTAAGTGTGATGGGAACAAATAGTAGTCCAACTCTTTCTCAAGAAGAACCACTCAAGCTGTTGCGACCTAGTACTCCCTATGAACCTATTATGTCTCTAGAAGAATCCCTAAATCAGTTGACTGAGAATACAAAAAAGGTTCGGATTAAGATGGGGGGGAACAAATAGTAGCCCAAATCTTTCTATATCCTTCAAACAGTTGACTGAGAATTCAAAGCAGATGACTGAGAATACAAAGCAGATGATTGAGGATAGTAATAGGTTCCTGTTAAGTGTGAACAAAAGTTCTGCAAAGAATAATATTGCTCAAAATAATATAAATTTCCAATATAGTAATACCCTTGATAATTATTCACCTAATTTAGAGGACGGGGATAGAATTGGTAACACTACTTATTTAGACGAGGTTTAAACATCTTCATATTATGAGGATAGTATTGGTGAAGAACTTGAAATATACAGGCAGAGTGATCAAGAAATTGCCACTCCAATTGTGCTTCATCGTGATAGTGTTATTTTTGTTTCAAATCCAAATAATTTTAATGATTATTCATTTATTCAAAAGGAAGAAGATTTGACTAGAGATAATACTATTTTAGAAGATGATAGACTCTTAGAGAATTTTAATATGATAGGGGAAGTTGAGTGTAGTTCTGACCTTAAGGACACTAGAATCCAACCAACAGTTTTTAGTCCATCTGAGAGTAATGTCCACTCTAAGTTTGGGGGTACTGATGATTCTTTGTCTCCGAAGGATGCCCTCGGGAATTGAAAGCTAGTGATCAAAATACCTTTGTAGAAGAATCACCTCTAATGATATATGAGAAGTATTATAAACACACACCGCCTAGTTTGGAGCAAAGATTGAGAGTTCTGGCATGTCATAAATTATATGCAGATGATGATGATTAGTCTTGTAGTAACTTTCCGTTCCAAACAGAACATATAGATGACCCTGTGGATGATTGTGTAGATGATTTTCCTAATTCCACAGATGAATCCATCTCACAAGATCATTCACCCAACTTAGAGGTAGTTTCTAGACCCCTAGACTTCCAAAAGTTACCTAATTTAGGGTTAGAATTGTGTGCTTCTCAAGTTTTGTTGGATCACTTTGCATCTAAAATACCCAGAGGACTTGCATGTTCCTGATATTACTAATATCTCTACCAGTTTTCAAGATCATCTTAAAACTAAACTCTTTGCGCCTGTTGATGTCCAGAAAGAAGTTCAGTTGTTAGAGACCCATCATCTGGTTGATGTGGTCTACCCAGGAAATAATACCAAGATTGACTTTGTTTTCCCACCAAAATATTTTCTTCCATATGTGGGAACGTATGAATTTCAAATGTGTCAGTTATTAAGTTTTAAAACTAAGCTTAATTACTTTAGGAAATTAGAATCGACATATTTGCTTAAAATGACCACCATTTTAAGAGTAGTCAATTGTGTGGATCAAATCTGATTGACTTTGAGGATCCATAACTATTCAGGTTATTATTATGTGCCTTAAGTTTATTATTTGAGTTTTTCTAGACTCTACAACCTGATCCCTCGGATCCTGCCTATGGGGAAATTCAGCTTAAAGAGATTTATCTAGACCCTTTCTGATAGACACGTTTTCGTGTCTAATTTGTTCCCAGTTTGTTCTCTGTTGAAACTCGATTGTGTGCTAATTGTATCATTTTATGTAATTGTAGGTATTTTTAGGAAATAAATAATTGTGGAAAAGATGGCTTAAAAGTGCAAAAAGTACCCCAACAAAAGTGTTAAAGGCACCCGCAAATTTACTAAATGCACACCTAGAAGTTATAAAGGCACCCGAACATTGGATACATGCACCCGCTTCTTCACGGTTCAAACAAATCACTTTGGCGGGAAAATTTTGGTTTAAATGCAGTGATACCGAATTGATTTTGGAAAGGATTTTCACGTGATTTTTGGGGTTAAAATCAAAGAGAATGATATCCACACCATGAGTGATCATTTGATGACCAAGAAAATACGTGAGAATCAATGCAAAAATCTCTTTAGAAAGGTGACACGAAGAATATCACGGGAGAGTTATACTCTCGGGTATGAGTTGAATGAGAGAATATCAACTCAGAATCAATTTCTCATCACTATTTATTTCCAGAAGAGATGATGGAAAGAGACATAGGAATGAAGCAGAATAAAATCAAATCAAAATTGAAGAAAAAATACTCGAGTATCTTTTTCTTCTGTGAATGAAAATCTCTAAAGATTTGGAGGTTCTTTGGGTATAAAAAAGAGGTTTCGAAGCATAAGAGATGGGGGAGAGCATAGGGGTAGGTTTAGAACACACAGAAGAGCTCAAAAAATCAATCAGAAAAAAATTACTGTTGCTGGTGTACGAAGAACAAGAATAGGCCACGGAATCTTCAACCAATAGGCCACGGAATCTTCATCGGTTTGCAACGAATATTGTAACAACAACAACATTTGTTCTTCAGTCCCTCTGTAACAGTTTTGTAACCCATATAATCGTTGCAAATTCAATGTTTTCTTTATTTTACTCATTTTTAATCATTTGTGAACATTTTGAGCATTGAATTGTAACTCTGAGCAAATGAAAATATGAGAATCTAAACCCCATCTCTGAGGCGACGGTGGAAGCTACTTTTTCCAAAAATTATGTGGTAATGTTATTTAATTAATTTATGTAATTATTTTATGATTGTTTGCCTTAATTAAAAATTGATTTAATAATTTTTATAGAGCAATTGTGATTTCGTTAGATGGTATATGCTTTGCCTAGGGTTTAGATATTCCATGCTTTTGTTATACAATTGTTACTTTAAGAATTTACTTATTGCAACATTTTAGAATCAAATTAAAAGTTAGAATTGCATGATTATAATTATTGAATTTAATCATCATAAAAATTGGAAAAATAGTGGAAACCTAGCCTCAGTTTTCTCTCAACTTTATTGTGAATATTATTTTCATATTTTGTGTAGATTTTTAGTTTAAAATTAGTTTATTAAAATCTAAAATCAGTCTTCACAAGTTCGAGAAACTAACCCGTTGTTACCACTATCTAAAATCATATCAATTTTTGGCGCCGCCGACGCGGACTTGTTTTTAGAAATTATTTAGATTTTTTTTTTAAGTTAATTAGTTTAGTTAGATTTTTTATATATATTATTTTATTTGTTCTATTTTACGTTTTTGGGTATTGTCTTTGTGTTACAGGTTTTGGATCGAAAAGAAATTGGAGTCAAAGAAATATTTGGGATTAAAAGACTTGTAACTAGAGACAAAGCAAAAAGAACGGAAAAGAAGACAAAGTTTTCCTTATATTTAGATTTTTTTAGATTTTTTTTTTTTAGAAAAACTGTATTAGGAGTTATTTTATTTTTGTAATTATTTCTAATCCTTTTTTTTATTTATTTTATTTTTCTTTATTTTTGGACTTTAATTGGGACTTTTGGATTTATTAATTTTTAAACCCTAAGGAAGGGAATTAAATATAAACTGCAACAGGGAAGGACGACAATTACGATATTGTCTCGGCCCATCGGGTTCGTACACTGACATGGGAGTCGGTGGCCTGAGTCGACTACAACTGATTCATCCCCCGTCTGGTACGGGAGGTAAGGCTCTAACCACCCACGAATCCCCTGTCAGTGGGTTTTCTGTGTTCCTTCGTAATGCATACATGTTGAGGACTTGAATACGGAATTAATTTTCTAGCAAAGGGCAAGGACTGGCCATATAAGATAAGGACTCGGATTTCATCACCGTTTCCTTCTTGCCGCCTTAGGAACACGTTACCTAACGCGAACCTAAGCCTAAAATTTGACTACAAAGAGACCTATAGGGTAACGAGCTTATTAGAAAATCATTCAAAAGGACTGTATTGGTTACTTTATTAGCCTAACTCAAGGTTCAAGAAGATTATTTTAAGTTGATTAGAGCCGCCTTGTAACCCAGGGAAAAGTGCCAAAGAGACAGGGTTATCAAAGCTCCTTAGAGCTTATCCTGTTTCTCTTTGACTTAATCTAATTCGGATCGTTCTAAGAGGTTTGCTAAAACTGTAACTAGTTGCCTTTTGGAAGAATAGTAGCTTGTCTAGAAACAATCTAAGTGGAGCCATGCTTTTTGTTTGCTAGATTCAGTAGGTTTGATTTGGTTGAGTCGGCCTTGTTTGTGTTTGTTTAGAACCCCTTCCAGTAGGATTTATTTTTAGAGTTTATTTTTGTAAATTTATTAGGAAATTTTTATTAGAAAATGCCGAACTGGTATTATGAGGACCAATACAATGAATATCCGACTGAATTTCAAAATAGACATTATCCTTACTATCAACATGGTGTGGATAGCAATTGGGACCACCACCAACCTTTTGGAGGTTATTGCTCATACCAGGGTGATCCCAATTACTATTCATATACACACCCGTCTTATGAATATGAAAATGAGCAAAATTCGAGTTCTTTATCTTGGATGGATACCCTAGAGAAGTTGCAACCTAGTAATCATCATGAACCTATTACACCTCTAGAAGAATCACTCAAGAAGTTATCTGAGATGACACATAGGTTTAAATTAAGTGTGAGGGGAAATAGTAGTCCAACTCTTTCTCAAGAAGAACCACTCAAGTTGTTGCAACCTAGTACTCATCATGAACCTATTATGCCTCTAGAAGAATCACTCAAGCAGATAGCTGAGAATACAAAGAAGATAGTTGAGACTACAAGGCAGATGATTGAGGAAAGAAATAGTTTCGTATTAAGTATGAATGAAATTTCTGCAAAGAATAATATTGCTCAAAATGAACTTAACTGCCAAAATAGTGTTTTTAATTTTACCCTTGATAATAATTAATATTTACCTAATTTAGAGGATGGGGTTAGAGTAGAAGACACTACGTATTTAGATAAAGTTCTAACATCTTCATATTATTATGATGATGATTATAGTGTTGATGAAAAAATCTGTAGTCATAATGACGAGGAAACTGTTACACTAATTGAGCATAATGATAATAATGTTGTCTCTAGTTTAAATCCTAATAATATTGATGATTATTCACCTATTTAAAAGGAAGAGAATTTGACTAGAGATAACATTGCTTTGGACAGAGTAATATTTCCTTGTTCTTATGAGTATGATGATGTTTTAGAGGAACGAGTTTGTCCTGAGACTAGTGATTTGGAATCTAACGACTCGAAGACAATAGTCTCTGACGAAGATGATAGACTCATAGAGAATTTTAACGTGATAGAGAATGATTTGGTTCAGGTTGATAGAATTGTTTCCCCAGTGGATTTTGATGTCTTAGACACCCAACCTTTTCAAGTCCCAGAGACTCAAGTACCAGTGATCTTAGGTCATCCCTTTTTAGCTACAAATAATGTCGTCATCAATTTCGGAAATGGAATAATTAACTTTTCTTTTGTTAAAATGGCTATTGAACTAAATATTTTTAGTATAAGTAGACAACCTTCTTGTGAGATCTATGATTTAGAAGAAGTGAATATAACTAGTACTTCAGTTCAGAAATCTTTACCAAACACTTCGTTAGAAGATCCATTAGAGAAATGTCTAGCCAACTTTGGGTTTGATGTTGACGATGATAGTGTTATTAATGAGGTGAATACTTTATTAGATTCTGCCCCTTTGATGGACACTTATAATATTTGGAAAGCTAAGTGTGAACCTTTACCAGTTTCTAAGTCTACCTTATTTCCTTCTATAGAAGAAGCTGAGTTTAGTTCTGACCCTAAAGACCCTAGAATCCAACCAATAGTTTTGAGTCCATCTGAGAGTAGTTTCCACACTAAGTTTGGGGGGTATCGACGATTCTTGTGATTGTCAAGTATCCCTGCTTAACGTCCCTCACTTGGGAATTGTAATTTGTGCCTCTACCTTATTGCGAGATTATCTTCATACACTGTTTCCCGAACCTAATGATGTCCAGAAAGAAGTTCAGTTCTTAGAGACCCATCCGCTGGTTGATGTGGTCTACTCAGGAAATAATACCAAGGTTGACTTTGTTTTCCCACCAAAGTATTTTCTTCCATATGTGGGAACATATGAATTTCAAATGTGTCAGCTACTAGAATTTGGAACTAAACCTAATTATTATAGGAAACTAGAATCGACACATCTTCTCAAGAATGACCACCACTTTTGTGTTTTCGATTGTGGTCTGTTGTTCTGGTCAAATCTGATTGACGTTAGGGACCCACATCTTTTCAGGTTATTATTATATGGTCTGTAAGTTGTGGCTAATCTTTTTTTAGTCTGGCTGAAGACTTTAAACTTAGCACTTCTTAGGAGGTAACCCATGCTCATGCAACACGGTAATATCCTTCCTTAACTCCTTTTGTTCAAGTGGTAACAGTTTCTCCTTGTTCAATTGTTTTTAATCATTTATTTTTAGAACATTGAGGACAATGTTAGATTTAAGTTTGGGGGTATGGAGAAACTTTTAGTTGCAATTTTAAACTCCAGAGTCTAGAAACTTGTGAACAATTAAGGATGGCACTAAGCATTCTAGGTAGATGGAAACTTAGCTCTTTTCTATAGGAATCGGTGTGCCCATCTAAATGGTCTATTCATAAAAGGATTCATAGCTCAGGTGTTATAAATAACATGATAGTTGTCACCATATCTCGGAATCTATCTTGACCATATCACTTTCTGTTTTTATTTTTGTAATTTTTGTGTTTCTCTAAGTGATTTGGTGGGGCACCAGTATCAAATTGTTATCACTGCTAGGATGAAGTGTTTGAGATCAAGCCTCATTATTGTATTAGTTAGACCATTATTCAAAAAAAAAATGGAATTGATTGACACTTTGATAGCAATACATGTGTGTTCTCCCTGTCTCCGTCGCCTAAGCAAGCGTGGAATGCAGGATCCATGAGAACTATCATGTATGTTGTCAATACATTTAACATATTTTCAATAAATCGACCGCTGGGACCCTTGTATATACAAGATGAGTCGATAATTAGTTTAAGGAATAAGACTAGTGGGAGTGTATCTTAAGACATCATCCTGGCACTGACCTTCAGACAGATATGGGAAACACCGTTCACCTTAGTCAACACGTGCAAACTTCATTTTGTCTATATCCATCTTCTAAATATTTTCATGTGATTGTACTTTGATAGATTCTGAGTATCGTGGATTAACAACTATTTAAGTAGAGTTTTGAATTCTTGTATGAATTTTAGTACGCTGAGTGAAAAATCGTGTACAACAATTGGACTCATTTAGGGTAATGATTCCCATAGCCAAAGAATTTTGTAGCCAAATAAATAGCTTGTTTAGTGTTACCCTTAATCGTTCACAAGTAGCTAGGGTTTGGAGTAAAGGTTTTGTAGGTACACCTCTTGTAAACACTCACGAGAAAAAACTCGTCCATTAGGGACACCTAGGGGTTTAAAGGATTATTGCACACGCTAAGTGCAATCGCGATGCCTCCGAAAGTGAGTTAGAATTTGTTTTTATTAGATTTGCTCGAGGACTAGCAAATAATAAGTTTGGGGTATTGGATAGACACGTTTTCGTGTCTAATTTGTTCCCAGTTTGTTCTTTGTTGAAACTCGATTGTGTGCTAATTGTATCATTTTATGTAATTGTAGGTATTTTTAGGAAATAAATAATTGTGGAAAAGATGGCTTAAAAGTGCGAAAAGTACCCCAACAAAAGTGTTAAAGGCACCCGCAAATTTACTAAAGGCACACCTAGAAGTTATAAAGGCACCCGAACATTGGATACATGCACCCGCTTCTTCACGGTTCAAACAAATCACTTTGGCGGGAAAAATTTGGTTTAAATGCAGTGATACTGATTGACTTTGGAAAGGATTTTCACGTGATTTTTGGGGTTAAAATCAAAGAGAATGATATCCACACCATGAGTGATAAATTGATGACCAAGAAAATACGTGAGAATCAATGCAAAAATCTCTTTAGAAAGGTGACAGGAAGAATATCACGGGAGAGTTATACTCTCGGGTATGAGTTGAATGAGAGAATATCAACTCAGAATCAATTTCTCATCACTATTAATTGCCAGAAGATATGATGGAAAGAGACATAGGAATGAAGCAGAATAAAATCAAATCAAAATTGAAGAAAAAATACCCGAGTATCTTTTTCTTCTGTGAATGAAAATCTTTGAAGATTTGGAGGTTCTTTGGGTATAAAAAAAGAGGTTTCGAAGCATAAGAGAGGGGAGAGAGCATAGGGGTAGGTTTAGAACACACAGAAGAGCTCGAAAAATCAATCAGAAAAAATTGCTGCTGCTGGTGTACGAAGAACAAGAATAGGCCACGGAATCTTCAACCAATAGGCCACGGAATCTTCATCGTTTTGCAACGAATATTGTCACAACAACAACATTTGTTCTTCAGTCCCTCTGTAACAGTGAATTTGTAACCCATATAATCGTTGCAAATTCACTGTTTTCTTTATTTTACTCATTTTCAATCATTTGTGAACATTTTGAGCATTGAATTGTAACTCTGAGCAAATGAAAAATATGAGAATCTAAACCCCATCTCTGAGGCGACGGTAGAAGCTACTTTTTCCAAAAATTATGTGGTAATGTTATTTAATTAATTTATGAAATTATTTTATGATTGTTTGCCTTAATTAAAAATTGATTTAATAATTTTTATAGAGCAATCGTGATTTCGTTAGATGGTATATGCTTTGCCTAGGGTTTAGATATTCCATTCTTTTGTTGTACAATTGTTACTTTAAGAATTTACTTATTGCAACATTTTAGAATCAAATTAAAAGTTAGAATTGCATGATTATAATTATTGAATTTAAGCATCATAAAAATTGGAAAAATAGTGGAAACCTAGCCTCGATTTTCTCTCAACTTTGTTGTGAATATTATTTTCATATTTTGTGTATAGTTTTAGTTTAAAATTAGTTTATTAAAATCTAAAATCAGTCTTCACAAGTTCGAGAAACAAACCCGTTTTTACCACTATCAGTCTTCACAAGTTCGAGAAACGAACCTGAACCTCAATTAGATGTAGTTGTCTTAAACAAGACATTAGATAGGGATAAGGGTGTACTTTGTTTGTTCACTTTCTGGGTCTGCTGCAGTTTTCTTTTATTTTGGAAAACGTTATTTTATTCAGAAGATCCACAGTTGTTCCGACTATTGTTGTATGATTTAATGAGGTGACTAATTCTGTCTTAGTCTGGCTGAAGACTTTAAACTTAGCACTTCTTGGGAGGTAACCATGCTCATGCGACACGGTAATATCCTTCCTTAACTCCTTTTCTTCGATTGGTATTAGTTTCTCCTTGTTCATATTTTAATCATTCATCTTTAGAATATTGAGGACAATGTTAGATTTAAGTTTGGGGGTAAGGGAGAAACTTTTAGTGAAGTATGAAACTCCAAAGTCTAGAAACTTGTGAACAATTCAAGATGACACTAAGCATTCTAGGTAGATGGACACTTAGCTCTTTTTCTATAGGAATCGGTGTGCCCAGCTAAATGGTCTATTCATAAAAGGATGCCTAGCTCAGGTGTTAGAAATAACATGATAGTTATCACCATATTTCGGAGTCTATCTCAACCATATCACCTTCTGTTTTTGTTTTTGTAATTTTTGTGTTTCTCTAAGTGATTTGGTGGGGAACCATTACCGAATTGTTATCACTATCAGGATGAAGTTGAATGTTTGAGATCAAGCCCCATTATTGTATTATTTAGACCATTACTAAATAAAAAAAAAAAAAAAAACAGTACTGACACTTTGACAGCAATATGTGTGTGTTCTTCCTGTCTCGGTCGCCTAAGCAAGCGTGGAACGCAGGATCCATGAGAACTATCATGTAAGATGCTGATAAGGAGCATGCGCTTGGATTCATTTGATCCAATCATGTTGTCAGTATATTTAAAAGATTATTTTATTTTCAATAAATCGGCCGCTGGGACTCTTGTATATACCAGCTGAGTCAATATTAGGAGTAAGACTAATGCGAGCGTATCTCAATCCATTAGGGTTCATCCTGGAAGTGACCTTCAGACAGATATGAGAAACACCGTTCACCTTAGTCAACACGTGTAAACTTCATTTTGTTTATATTCATCTTCAAAATCTTTTCATGTGATTGTACTTTGATAGATTCTAAGTATTGTGGTTGAACGGCTATTTAAGTAGAGTTTTGAATTCTTGTATGAGTTTTAGTATGCTGAGTAAAAACTCGTGTACAGTAATTGGACTCATATAGCGTAATGATTCCCATAGCCGAAGGATTTATTATGCCAACTAAATAGCTTGTTTAGTGTTTACCCTGAATCGTTCACAGGTAGCTAGAATTTGGAGTAAAAGTTTTTGTGGGTACACCTCTTGTAAACCCTCACGAGACTAAAACTCCTCTGATAGGGACACCTATGGGTTTAAAGGCTTATTGTTCACGCTAAGTGCAATCACGATGCCTACGAAAGTAAGTTAGAATTTATTTTTATTTTTAATATATTTGCTCGAGGACTAGCAAATAATAAGTTTGGGGGTATTTGATAGACACATTTATGTGTCTTATTTAGTCTTGTACTTGTATTAATAGTCCTCATATTTTGTACTAATAATGTGACTTTATGTGTTTTTAGGTTTTTTGGAAGAATAAACTTTTGTGGAGAAAATTGGCTTAAGAAGTGTTAAAAAGACCCCCAACAAAAGTGTTAAAGGCACCCCAGGATTGGATAAGGGCACACACCTCTTTCAAATTCAAATGAAAATTATGGCAGGAAACTCTCTCTCAAACTCAAACTTCATCTGCAAAGCTTGTTATGAATTGGTTGGACGTATTTTGGGATTTTAAGACAAGATATTCTTGCCTTAGTAAGATTCAGCTGTACATGAAATAGATTCCCACGAAAAATCAAAACGGAGTCAAATATTCTCGGAAAGAGAATCTCGTGAAATACCCATATACCCATCGCGTGCAGGAAGAAAATAAATCTCGAAAATATGATGAATCTTTGTTTCCCTATCTGTAAGATTTTATCTCTATAATAAGGATTATTTAGCAACAAACCAAATAAGAGAATCGTCGAGATTTTGATTGAAGAGAAAAAAAATACATCACCGAGATATTTCATGATGGAGAAGATCTGTGTGAAGATTTGATGAGTTAATTGACAAGATTCAGTGTTTTAATATAAATAGAGGGCCGAACAGAAGCATAGGGGGTATGGAGAGCTCAGAATGAGCCAGAGAGATCACTGAAAAATTCCAGGAAGAAAAAGTTTGCTGCTGGTGGGAAGAACATAAGGCGCCCAGAAACTGTCGCTGATAGTGTCGCTAACGCAAGTCCGTTCTTTTCTCCTGTTTACTTTTCTTTCTTCTGTAACGCAGAGACAATTCTCTGTAAAGCTTATAAGCGTATCAAATCTCATTTGTTACTAATATTTCACCATTGGAAGCACTTTTTGAGCTATGGAATATATTTTTGAGGACTTTTCCGACACAATGAGCTAAACCCCATTTCTGAGGCGACGGAGGAAGCTAATTTTCCAAATATTATGTGGTAATTTTTTATTTAATTAATTTATGCAATTCACTTATGATTAATTGCCTTGGTTAAAAATTGATTTAATGATTTTTGTTAAGCAATTGTGATTCGTTAGATGGTACATGATTTGGCCTAGGTTTTAGATGTTCCATGCTTTTGCTATACAATTTTTATTTTGAAAATCTACTTTTTGCAATATTTTAGAATCAAATTAAATGTTAGAATTGCATAATAATTATTGAATTTAATTACTTTAAAAATTGGAACATAGTGGAATCCTAGCCTCAGTTTACTCTCAATGTTATAAATTTTATTTAATTTTTGCTATTTTTAGTCTTAGAAACTGGATTTAAAAACAATTTTTCACAAGTTCGAAAACAAACCCTTTTTACCACTATATTAAAATCACATCATTGCAGAGGCCCTTGGAAAACATGAGGGGTCTGGAATGGGGGGACATGACAAAATTAATCCTAATGATGATGATGAGGAAGGGGAGGCTAAGGAGGACAATTTTGGAGAAACATAAGAGGCCACGACATGAGAAAGGCGTTATCCCAGAGGCTCAAAGAAGTTGATAGGACCCTGCATAGAATGGGTAAAGGTACATTAGATATGCACGGGCTATATCCTTATCCCGAGATTCATTTGCCTCCGGACTTTTCCGTACATGAATAGATATGATGGAACTGGATCCCCAAAAACCCATGTACATATGTATGCCGGGTATTTGAGTCCATTGGGAAATAATGATGGCTTGTTAATACAGTTGTTGCAGAGGAGTTTGACCGGAATAGCCTTAAAATGGTTGATGAAGACATATCCGAGTCAAGTTTCCACATGGCAGGATATGGTCAATATGTTTGTGAGGCGGTTTACACAGGTCACTGACATTCAATTCACTCGCAAAAATTTGGAGGTAGTCAAGCAAAGTCCAAATGAAACCTTTACTGAGTTCTTTCTACGTTGGAGGAACAAGGATTTAGAGCTCGATGAGAAACTAATGGAAGTGGAGATGGTGGATATTGTGATGAACTGTTTGAATTATGAATACTCTAACAGGTTGAGTTCTTCCTACTATGCAACATTACTCTCTTTGTGGAAGGAAGGCTCACAGATAGAGAACGCACTAGATTCAGGCAGAATAGCAAGGTTGTCCAACCAGGTAGACCCCAAGAGAAAGAAGAACAGTGGGACCACAACCGCGTCCAAATATCAGGTGAATATTGTGTCAGAAATTGCATGACAACCATACCAATCCAACGTAGCTGCGTCAACGGTTGCTCCACCCACAAGGAAGTACCAGGGACAAGGACATAATTGGAATCAAGGAAGATATGGGCGTTTGTAAAGAAATTTTACTGAGTTAGGGCATCTAATGATCCAGATGTTACCAACATTAGTTGCCAAGGGTTTGATAAAGCTACCAGTCTTAAGACCACCTTTGCCAAATCCACCAAGCTGGTTTAATCCAGAAGCGAGATGTGAGTTTCATACATAAGTTGGGAACTGGTCTGATAGATGCGTCGCTCTAAGGCATACTATTCAAGATCTAATTGAGTCAAAATAAATGTTTATTGGCGAGACGAGGCAACCCAATATAAATCAAAATTTGTTACCTGCTCACCAAGGAAAGCCTAGGATCAATTTTATTTCGGCAGAAGAAGGAACCAATCCGACCGATTTAATCTATAAGCATACTAAAGAAATTTGTTCGACAATCTATATCTCCGAGATTCTTCCTACTCGTCAACCACAACCTTTCCACATAAGTGAACTCTTTATGGGCCAGGTATAAAATACAAATTCATTTGATTCAATTAATCACCATGGTTTCTTGTTTGATGTTTTCCCAAGCCAATCAAACGTACGCAGAGGTCAAACTAATGTGACAAGTACGGGCCAAGTTCCAGCAGAACATGTATATCTCTCAGATATACTTCCAGAACCGACCACTTCTGTGAAGACGATCCATATTTCACAGATTTTGTCTTACCCAGTCTAACCACCAATAGGTCTGGTCTATCTCTTTGATATCTTATCTAGTCATGTGCTTGTAGCGGATCGAACTCCAATTGAGCCAACTTATTTGTCAGACATTCTGCCTCAACCGGTGTGTGAAGCAGATTATCCAGAAATTCCAAGATGGGTGGATCCATTTAGGAATGAAGATGATGAGGATGAAGTTTAAAATTTAACAAGAAGCGGAAGAATTTACAAGCCACCTCATTTGAGGGATGAACCTGTTATCACGCCACTTGCACCACCACTAAAATCGGCAATAGAAGAGGACAAGGAGGTCATTGAGAAGTTGCAAAAGACAAAAGAAAATATTTCAATCTGGGAATTATTGATGGCCTCTAATAGTCATCGAGAGGCTGTATTAGAAAATTTGAATGCTTCACACGTTTCTACCGTGATTTCTCCAGAAGAGTTAGCAGAGACATTGGCTCAGGTGATAAGGGAAAACTTGTTAATGTTTTCAGATGAGGACTTGCCACCGGAAGGGAAAGAACATAACCGTACACTTCAAATCACGGTAGGGTACGAAGGATTTTATGTGCCACATGTGATAATAAATAATGGATCTGCATTAACATTTGCACCCTCGCCGCCGCAAAGAAAATTGGGGTTAGGGAGGAAGATATATGCTTCAGAAGTGATACTGCAAGGACTGTTCGGGGTTTTGATAATGAGAAAAGGTGTGTCATGGGTGAGTTTACCACTATAGTGGTCATCGGGCCGGCTCATACAAGGACGACATTCTTGGTTATAGACATCAATGCAAGCTTTATAATGCTTTTTGGGATACCATGGTTACATGCAAACTAAGTTGTGAATTCGAATTTGCACCAAAAATTGAGGTTCATCTTCGGTAATAAGCTAATAACCATCCAAGTATATTTTGAGCAAGAAGAAGGAAAAGGGAAAAATAATCACATTACAATCCCAGCTATCGAAACAAATCTAGTGGAAAAGAATTATAAGGAAGAGAGTGTGAACCGGGTATTTTACAAGGCCTTATCCATGGAAAAACTTCCTAGTTGGTTCGAGCATGGTCACCCCAAGGTGGCTCACTGCCTGAGAAAATACGGATTCTTCCCCGATATGGGTTTGGGTCTAACAAGTAATGGTCTACTGAACCTTTTGAGGGTCAACAAATGTCTCATGAAGTTCCGTACGATTTAGGGTACTATCCGAACGAAGAAGACCGAATGGCACTAGAGCTGAGAAAAATGTCAGGGACCCTTCGAGTAAAGAAAGAGGCGGGATAGATTGGACCAAACAACCACCCTTAAGTGGTCATTTCATATGGAAGGGAGATTCTCAGCCGTGTATGGGATTTAAGGAACCAATGATCATGAAGCATGCTAATGATATGGAAGAATTAGTAGATGGTCTGGAAAACCTTTTTGTAGAGGATGAAGAAAAAATGGTAAGCATAATAGAGGCTGGGTCAGGTAAGTCTCTAACTCATTCTGTTGAGTTAATTCGACCGATTAAGGATCTTGAATCACGTAAATTTGTAAATAAGTAGTCTTTTATTTCCGGTTTTCAAAATATTTTGAAAAAAAAAAAAAAAAACTAAAAACTAAAAAGATTTTGTTTTTGTTCATAGGGTAAATGTTTTGGAAAACAATATACTTGGCATTAGCAAAGGGTTTGAAAATACTGGCAAGCCATGGGGACTGTGGAACTACCAAAAAGAAAAACCTGAACTGACTGAAAGAGTAAAGTTTGTCAATCAGAGAAAGAAATATCAACCTTTAAAGGCGCCTCAGGAAAAAAAGATCGATACGACTAAAATATGGGTCAAGTGCAAGAATATGCCAAAACTGAAGACAGGTGCAGTGAATTTAGTCGAAGAGGAACCATTGCAACTAAGACCACAATGGATGTGGAAGCCATATGATAAGAAGGAGGAGACATGCAAAATACCCGAAGATGAGTTTTTTCCACCATATAAAGGCAAGACGCTGGATCCTCCACCTAAGGAAGCAGTTTCTTACAAGGCCATATCATTAAATTTGAGGAATGATGGAGCAACTATAAGCAATGAATGAATTTCCAATAGCAAGGTTAAAGAAAATAACTAATCAGAAGGCAGTGAATGATTTTCCCAACATAAAATTTCGAGAAGATAAAACAAGCAGAATTTTGAGAATATCCAAAAATCAACTAGAAAGTCATCTCTAGAGGAATTGTTCAACTGTTTGATCTTAGCAGTCAGCATGATCCAGGCCCAACAAGTGTTACTCGACCCAAGACAAACTACAATTGAGGTATGATGTTCGACTCTTAAACCAGGGGAAACAAAAACTTATGATGACTCACATAGAGAGGTGATTACCTAATACCCATCCATAACCATTTTGTACCATATTACCATGTCCATAGCCTCACCTACTATTCATTCATAACCATTTTCTACCATATTACCCCATCCAAAGCCTTGACGTTTTGTCCAAATAATATTTTCTCTTTCACAAAAAAAAACAACTAGGGGGATAGTTGTCATCATGTTAGACCCTTAGCTTAAAAAAACAATCTAGGGGAATAATCATAACTATGCTAGGCCCTTAGCATAAAGAAATATGATTATTATTTCTCGTTCAAGTTCAGCCTCAAATTCAGAAGAAATAAGCCAGGGGAAAGGTTGCTCTCGAAGCCAAATAAATACATAAATGTTCTGTTCATTTCGTAAAAAAAAAATAAAAAAATGAAAAATGAGAGAGTTTCTGAAGAAGACAAAATTTAGAGTTTCAAGTTTGGAGTTTCCATTGTATCCGTCTGGTCCATCTGTCACCCTTCACCTTTTTCATCCACAGTTTGTCATTGCCGACAAAATCTTCTTTTCATTCACCTGTCGTCATTACCCATAAAATCCTCTCTGAGTTATTGCCATTAACAAATTTCCTCGATTTAGGAGATAAGCAGTAAATCTTATATAAAAATAAATATTTTTTTTGAATAAATGGTAGTTGAAGCAGCCACTTGGGAAAGTTGAGTAACACTTAAAGGAGCATGAGGAAAACAAGAGTCGGTGGAGAAAAATTGAAGAGTTGAAGCATCGATCCGTCATCCTTGGACTAAGAAAACAATACAATTTGTAACTAACTAATGAAGTCAATTATAGATGGGAGGATTGGCGGATTTGAAAATTTGGAAAAGGATGGTAATATTTTGGTGGCACTTATCAGACACGTGGCATGTCAGGATTCCTAAACTTTTGTATATAGTTGAGATCTTGTTTTTCACCTTTTGTTTTTTTTTCTTTTTGTTTTTTTTTTTTAGGATTTTTTTTGATCTTTTCAAAAAAAAATACAAAAAAATAAAAAATTAGGATTCCTTAGTATTTCATATTTTAAAAACATGTGCTACTAATTATCTCTTTTACGAGGTCAACAATTACAGGATTTTCCATGTCTTTGATGTGAAGCTCAAAGTGAAAGTGAAGGTTACTGGCGATCATGAAGATAACTAAGGAATTTCAGTTACCCAAGCTATAAAAGGGCCGAAGAAAAAACTAAAAATAACGAGAATATTTCGAGCAAAGTCATAAAGATTGAAGATCAACTATTCAGAGGATACAACTGAGTCATATGATGTAGCATGTTATAGGAGCATCAATGTAATTAAATAAAGTGCTACATGTTTTCGCTATGCTAGAACGGCACAAATACTGTTTTGTCATGATCTCTATCATAAAGATGTGTACTCGTGCAAAATCAAAATACTTAGAAACAATTCGGATAAACTTATAGTGTCATCCTGGATAACTTAGGGAATTCAACAATATTTGGGACAAATTTTATGAACGAAATCGGGCGTTTAACTTTACCACTCGGTTATACACAACCTCTAATAAAGAGGGACAACCGTAGACACTCCAATTTCGTTTATAAGTTTAAACTGTACTTCCGTGAGATTGTGTCCAAAATAGGTTAGGCATTAAACCGATTGAATGTCCAAAATGAGGTCCGGTTATTGACCATATCTAGTGAGACCCCAAATGTGTCCACTTAGTCTGAGTATAAAAACGAACCTGAGCTAGATGGTAGCCCATTGATCAATGTCCAAAGCAAGACATCCACCCAAGCTTTACGTGTCTCAGTAAGATCCCAAATGCCTCTACTTAGTCCGAGTATACTTGAGCTAAAATGGTAGCCCACAGTTCAATGTCCAAAGTTGTAGGTTCACCTCCACCCAGTAGTAAAATGTCGACCCATTTTAGCTTTGTTCCTAAGACCTTTCTAGAAAGTGTGTAAAAATGCCGACACCATTTAAGTTTTGCTCCCAAGACTTTCCCTTTAGCTAAGATCTTAGGATTAAATGAAATTTCTTTTAATTTTATTAATGATGTTTGGATAATATTAAGAATTTGAGAATAACATCTTTTAAATGGGAAATGATATTTAGGTTTTTAGTTTGAAACGTTGGATCGAAAATCATTTAATCCAAGGGTATTAGTTGATAGGAAAAAGCTATAAATAGGTGCTAATCTTTGAGTTTACGGGGGGAAATAGAGAGAAGAAAAGTTGGAGGGTAAATTTTAGAGCGCGAGAAATAAGGTATATAGAGACGTATTAGTGGGCGTTTGATCGGATACTGCTTTGAATTATTCTTGGATACGATTGCGTTTGCGGAGGTGCTAACCCATTGTGGATTTATCTTGTTCTAAGTAACATCATAATAGCCTGCTCTGCAAAAACAGGTCGATACTGAAACCTTAAACTCACTGTAAGAGTATGTTTAATGGCTATCTGCAAATACCAGTGAAAATTGTTTGCTGCCTTCCGTATTTGAATGCATACTTGTCCTGAATGTTTTCTTCTGTTTTGTTTTATAATCATAAGTCCGAATATGCTGCGAGCTATCTCGTTTGGTTGAATTAAATATCTCCATACATATGTTCACAGTATGACTAGGCTTGCCTCACTACACGGATTATTCTTTTGAGTTAGGGTCGTCGTAGTCTGTGTTGCTGCATACCTTAATCACTCACATCTTGTGTCTTCATTCCTTCTACACTAGAAACCAACTAATCCATACCATCTTGTTATTAATAGCATGTGTGATGTAGGTGTGTTGTGAGTGTGTGCCAAGTGCACGTGTGTGAATGTGTTGCGCGTGGTGTGGAAGCTTGGTAGAAATATATATACCAAGCTTCAGACAGTCCTGTATTCATTCTGTGAAGTTCTATTCAATTCAATAGCATTTCACAATGTAGTCATCTAAGTTCTATCATGGTATCAAACCAGAAGATCCTCTGCCTCTGAATTTTTTATTTTCCGCTGCTTATTATTTTCAATTTTCAATTCAATTCTGGATAAGTCTTCTTTTCGATTTCAATTTGTTCTGTTTCTACCGGCAATTTGGTTCTGGATGAGTTTGGTTCTCAAATCTGATCTGTTTCTGCTACTACTACGGATTCAATTTTCAATCTGATCTGTTTTGCTAGGTTACGATTTCTTTGTCTGATTCCAGTTGATTTCGCTGGTGTTCCTTTGATGCTGCAAATAGCATGATAGAACTTAGATGGCTACATTGTGAAATGCTATTGAATTGAATAGAACTTCACAGAATGAATACAGGACTGACTAAAGCTTGGTATATATATTCCTACCAAGCTTCCACAGCACGCTCAACACACTCACACACGTGCACTTGGCACACACTCACAACACACTTACATCACACATGCTATTAGTTATGTCATAATATGAAGTCCACTACCCTATGTTATAAGCATTAAGAAGGTCATCGCATGCATCTTTCACGAAGAGATTATATAGGCTCATATACTGCTACCATTGACTAGAATATATATGCCTGATGGCCATTCATGTCTCATGATGTTCTTGAGTAGTTAGCATATATATAGTAGTCGAACTTGAGTAGTTAGCATGCCATGACATCTTGCTCGTTGCGTTGCTAATTCTTGGTCCTGAATGGTGCAATTCCACGTTGATTCATGTCATGTTTAGCTTTTCCATTTCTCTCCGCTAATTAGAAATGCATGCTCCTAGGGTTGATTAATGATACTAAAATAATAATTCGTGTCATGTTTAGCTTTTCCATTTCTCTCCGCTAACTGGAAATGCATGCTCCTAGGGTTGATTAATAATATTAAAATAATAATAATAATAATATATTATTTGGATAAATAATGCATCTTGTCTTCGATTCTACCATGATATGGTCTTTGCAATAATAATAATAATAATAATAGTCTTGGTGATAATAACAATTTTTTTGTTCTAATTGAATTTTATTCCTATTTTTATAGGATTTGGTGTGTCAAATACTAGTTAATATTTTAACTAGAATTTATAAATTTTTGTGTATTTCATTATTTATTATTGTGAATTAGAGCCCTAAAATCCTGATTATAAAGTAAATGTCAATTTTCAAATTGGACGGGTTGAGTGACTCACACCTTTCTAACCCGTATTTGATTCCTGAATTCATTTCTTAAGTATTGGACTAGTGCATCAATTGGGTCCCAACTCCTAGTTGGGTGACGGCTTCGTAAAAAATAATTCCAAGTGTTTTTCTATTTTAAAAACTTAAAAATCTATTGGGTCTCGTCCTGTAAATTTTGACGGTATCTACAAGATCCGACTAGATTGATCTTGGATATTGATTTCTAAGATTATCCAAAAACTCTTATACAGAATCAAGTACACGGACCTTTGGTCTATACATATTGATTGGGGAAGAAAAAAGAAAAAAACTCTATATATAATTTGTTCAAGGGTCTTTGCTTTAGACCTACTTACAATTATATTATATTTTATCCATATAGATTTTACCGAACGAAAAAATTAATGGCATATTTGTTACCCTTTTCTTTTCACTAACTCAAAATGAGTGAAATAGCAGTTGACAATACTGAAAGCTTGCAATTATCCTTCTTGGAAATTTGGCTGAAGAAACATATTTTATGGAAGTATTCAAAGATTGAACTTAGTGAGAAATTGTTTGAGCTTGTGGTTACTCGGAGCCATCACTCTCAATTAATCAAAAAGTTCTTAAACGAGTGTATGCCTTAATATGAATGTGACTGGTCTATACAGTTTGTATTCTGGATATATGTTTAGTAATGAACATTTGGGAACTTGAATAAAATCAGATGGAAGGTTTGTTAAATTCTACAAATTAGAGAAGATCAAAATACGTGTATCGCTCATAAACTGTGATTTAGCATTTTCTTACAGGTCTTTAGAGGAACCAATATCCGGTTAGGATGTGAACGCTGAAGTTGAAGTTGATAGAGTTGGATTAGAGAATTTGATTAGGAAGAGTGAAGGGAAACAAATATATAAGGCTGACAAAATTGAATCAAATTTTTAGATATAGAATTGTGTGTACTCAGATTGAAATTGTGCGGACTCAATGGGGAACCATAAAAGAATGAGAGAAAATCTGGAAAGGTTGAAATTGAAATGTCGTTCTGAAAAAATTAACATCAAAATTTTTCTCAGTGTCTCTTGAAGTGTACTAAATCCTGGAGGATATCCTCTATAATTTTCTTCAAGCTTCACCAAGCGATTGTATATCAATGTTTCCCAGTGCCACTCAAAGTCCCGGGTATACTCTACATCCTCACAACTATTAGGATATGGAACCCCATATTATAAAGATTTAAGGCGTACATTCACGAGATGCCAGTTGAGATCTCATTCTTCAAGCAATCCAGGAGCCTCATGGAGATTTCCCTCAACCTCAAACAGTACTCTCGGCATGTTATTGATTTCCTGGAAATCAATTTATGGATTGGGAATTTCAGTAGACGATCAGAGTTGGAGAGATTCTGGCTCAGATAAGAAGCTAATCCAATTGCGTTTTTTTCTTTCAGTTTTTCTATAAGTTTTTTGAAAAGACAACTTTCTAAAGTGTCTTCCGGTTCTAAATGCTTTCAAATAAGCAGTTCCCAATACAACTGCTCTCATCCCACTCCTAATAACTACTTATTATGGTGTCTAATCATTCTCGTCGTTTCCCTCTTTGGTAAATACATGTTAATAATATTTTGTATCTTCCTCTATGTGAAGGATTTGAAGCTATTAGACACCATTGGTTCATTTGGGCTGCATCCTTTCACAAGTGGAAATATTTTTCATCGACACATACCGCACTGGGACTTGGCAGACCATGGTCAATTAAGTGATCCCCATAAATTCCTTGATAGGGTGGATCAAATCATTATTTCTGGGGTATTTAGAGAAATCAAATAACATTCGTGTGATTAGCACAACTCTTCTATATATCCCAAGGGTATTCGAGATATCTCTCTTAAGCTGGAATAATCGTGTGTTTGGCCCAAAACTGGTGTTTTCGCACCACTATAACCTCTTATTTTCTCCACTTTACTTTGATTGTTCATTTCAGGTATGTCCATATTGATTGGATTCACCTATTTTTGAATGAGGTGCTCCTCCTATTGGTGGCTTGGTCGCTTAGACCTCCAATGTTGCTCACTGCGCCTTCTTGGAGATTGAGGTAGTGGAATCTGCACAAATTATGTTCGACCACTGATTGGCTGCACTCTGTGCAACATCATGGGTATGACAAGCATATGTGTTGCCTCACCTGGAACTGTTGTTTGTAGTGGTGGTGGAACTTCTTGTGGCTCTGGTGCTGGTTGTGGATCTAGTGCTGGATGCCCAACAAATGGCACCCCTAGTACATTGAAGTCATTAACTCCAACTCCGGGTACATTGTTGTCCTCAGGCCTCCCACCCCTAGCCAAAAGAGCTGCAAGTCTACCTCGCTCTGGATCAAACTCATCCAATACATGAAATGTCAATCCTCCAGCAGCATACCTGGCTTGGGTTCTTAAAGGAACAACATGTTCTCTTAAAATATGACGTGCTCAAGTGGGAAGCCGCATAGAATCAAAACCCATTTGTACTCCACCAGCAACCAAGGATTTATCAGCAACCACAACAATCCCCTCAGTAACCACATAATCCCCTAGTCGAGGATGTGTTGCCACTATAGTCCATTGATTTGCATCAGTTTCAGTAATTTATATGTTCTCCTGGGAAGATCCAGCATCCCAAGGCCTTATGGAGTAATGAAATTGCTCAGCAACCCTTCTCGGTCATAACCTCCAACCACATTGCTACTGCCACTTCCACTACCAGCCTCATGCACACTATCTTCGAAGGGGCTCCTATGTTGATTTGCATAACCTCGAATTCTACCTGTTTAATTGAATTACATGTTAAACAAAAACAGTCTATTTTCCTCAATTTAACTTTAATTGGGCTAATGCTTACCTAGTTGGAGTCGATTAGTTCTTTGTCCAATTTTTCTCAGTGTCTCTTGAAGTGTACTAAATCCTGGAGGATATCCCCTACAATTTTCTTCAAGCTTCACCAAGCGATTGTATATCAATGTTTCCCAGTGCCACTCAAAGTCCCGGGTATACTCTACATCCTCACAACCATTAGGATATGGAACCCCATATTGTAAAGACTCAAGGCGTACATTCACGAGATGCTAGTTGAGATCCCATTCTTCAAGCAATCCAGGAGCCTCATGGAGATTTCCCTCAACCTCAAACAGTACTCTCGGCATGTTATTGATTTCCTGGAAATCAATTTATGGATTGGGAATTTCACTAGACGATCAGAGTTGGAGAGATTCTGGCTCAGATAAGAATCTAATCCAATTGGGTTTTTTTCTTTCAGTTTTTCTCTAAGTTTTTTGAAAAGACAACTTTCTAAAGTCTCTTCCGGTTCTAAATGCTTTCAAATAAGCAGTTCCCAATACAACTGCTCTCATCCCACTCCTAATAACTACTTATTGTGGTGTCTAATCATTCTCGTCGTTTCCCTCTTTGCTAAATACATGTTAATAATATTTTGTATCTTCCTCTATGTGAAGGATTTGAAGCTATTAGACACCATTGGTTCATTTGGGCTGCATCCTTTCACAAGTGGAAATATTTTTCATCGACACATACGGCACTGGGACTTGGCAGACCATGGTCAATTAAGTGATCCCCATAAATTCCTTGATAGGGTATATCAAATCATTATTTCTGGGGTATTTAGAGAAATAACAAATAACATTCGTTTGATTGGCACAACTCTTCTATATATCCCAAGGATATTCGAGATATCTCTCTTAAGCTTGAATAATCGTGTGTCTGGCCCAAAACCAAACTGGTGTTTTCGCACTACTATAACCTCTTATTTTCACCACTTTACTTTGATTGTTCATTTCAGGTATGTCCATATTGATTGGATTCACCTATTTTTGAATAAGGTGCTCCTCCTATTGGTGGCTTGGTCGCTTAGACCTCCAATGTTGCTCACGGTGCCTTTTTGGAGATTGAGGTAGTGGAATCTGTACAAATTATGTTCGACCACTGATTGGCTGCACTCTATGCAACATCATGGGTCTGACAAGCATATGTATTGCCTCACCTGGAACTGTTGTTTGTGGTGGTGGTGGAACTTCTTGTGGCTCTGGTGCTGGTTGTGGTTCTGGTGCTGGATGCCCAACAAATGGCACCCCTGGTACATTGAAGTCATTAGCTCCAACTCCGGGTACATTGTTGTCCTCAGACCTCCCACCCCTAGCCAAAAGAGCTGCAAGTCTACCTCGCTCTGGATCAAACTCATCCAATACATGAAATTTCAATCCTCCAGCAGCATACCTGGCTTGGGTTCTTAAAGGAACAACATGTTCTCTTAAAATATGACTTGCTCAAGTGGGAAGCCGCACAGAATCAAAACCCATTTGTATTCCTCCAGCAACCAAGGCTTTATCAGCAACCACAACAATCCCCTCAGTAACCACATAATCCCCTAGTCGAGGATGTGTTGCCACTATAATCCATTGATTTGCATCAGTTTTCAGTAATTTCTATGTTCTCCCGTGGAAGATCCGGCATCCCAAGGCCTTATGGAGTAATGAAATTGCTCAGCAACCGTTTTCGGTCATAACCTCCAACCACATTGCTACTGCCACTTCCACTACCAGCCTCATGCACACTATCTTCGAAGGGGCTCCTATGCTGATTTGCATAACCTCTAATTCTACCTGTTTAATTGAATTACATGTTAAACAAAAACAGTCTATTTTCCTCAATTTAACATTAATTGGGCTAATGCTTACCTAGTTGGAGTCGATTAGTTCTTTGTCCAATTTTTCTCAGTGTCTCTTGAAGTGTACTAAATCCTGGAGGATATCCCCTACAATTTTCTTCAAGCTTCACCAAGCGATTGTATATCAATGTTTCCCAGTGCCACTCAAAGTCCCGGGTATGCTCTACATACTCACAACCATTAGGATATGGAACCCCATATTGTAAAGACTCAAGGCGTACATTCACGAGATGCCAGTTGAGATCCCATTCTTCAAGCAATCCAGGAGCCTCATGGAGATTTCCCTCAACCTCAAACAGTACTCTCGGCATGTTATTGATTTCCTGGAAATCAATTTATGGATTGGGAATTTCAGTAGACGATCAGAGTTGGAGAGATTCTGGCTCAGATAAAAATCTAATCCAATTGGGTTTTTTTCTTTCAGTTTTTCTCTAAGTTTTTTGAAAAGACAACTTTCTAAAGTCTTTTCCAGTTCTAAATGCTTTCAAATAAGCAGTTCCCAATACAACTGCTCTCATCCCACTCCTAATAACTACTTATTGTGGTGTCTAATCATTCTCGTCGTTTCCCTCTTTGGTAAATACATGTTAATAATATTTTGTATCTTCCTCTATGTGAAGGATTTGAAGCTATTAGACACCATTGGTTCATTTGGGTTGCATCCTCTCACAAGTGGAAATATTTTTCATCTACACATACCGCACTGGGACTTGGCAGACCATGGTCAATTAAGTGATCCCCATAAATTCCTTGATAGGGTAGATCAAATCATTATTTCGGGGGTATTTAGAGAAATCACAAATAACATTCATGTGATTGGCACAACTCTTCTATATATCCCAAGGATATTCGAGATATCTCTCTTAAGCTTGAATAATCGTGTGTCTGGCCCAAAACCAAACTGGTGTTTTCGCACCACTATAACCTCTTATTTTCACCACTTTACTTTGATTGTTCATTTCAGGTATGTCCATATTGATTGGATTCACCTATTTTTGAATAAGGTGCTCCTCCTATTGGTGGCTTGGTCTCTTAGACCTCCAATGTTGCTCAAGACGCCTTCTTGGAGATTGAGGTAGTGGAATCTGCACAAATTATGTTCGACCACTGATTGGCTGCACTATATGCAACATCATGGGTATGACAAGCATATGTACTGCCTCACCTGGAACTGTTGTTTGTGGTGGTGGTGGAACTTCTTGTGGCTCTGGTGCTGGTTGTGGTTCTGGTGCTGGATGCCCAACAAATGGCACCCCTGGTACATTGAAGTCATTAACTCCAACTCCGGGTACATTGTTGTCCTCATGCCTCCCACCCCTAGCCAAAAAAGCTGCAAGTCTACCTCGCTCTGGATCAAGCTCATCCAATACATGAAATTTCAATCCTCCATCAGCATACCTGGTTTGGGTTCTTAAAGGAACAACATGTTCTCTTAAAATATGACTTGCTCGAGTGGGAAGCCGCACAGAATCAAAACCCATTTGTACTCCTCCAGCAATCAAGGCTTTATCAGCAACCACAACAATCCCCTCAGTAACCACATAATCCATAGTCAAGGATGTGTTGCCAGTATAATCCATTGATTTGCATCAGTTTCAGTAATTTCTATGTTCTCCCGGGGAAGATCCAGCATCCCAAGGCCTTATGGATTAACGAAATTTCTTAGCAACCCTTCTCGGTCATAACCTCCAACCACATTGCTACTGCCACTTCCAATACCAGCCTCATGCACACTATCTTCAAAGGGGCTCCTATGCTGATTTGCATAACCTCGAATTCTACTTGTTTAATTGAATTACATGTTAAACAAAAAAAGTCTATTTGCCTCAATTTAACTTTAATTGGGCTCATGCTTACCTGGTTGGATTCGATTATTTCTTTGTCCATTTTTTCTCAGTGTCTCTTGAAGTGGACTAAATCCTGGAGGATATCCTCTATAATTTTCTTCAAGCTTCACCAGGTGATTGTATCTCAATGTTTCCCATTGCCACTCAAAGTCCCGGGTATATTTACATCCTCACATTAGAATATGGAACCCCCTATGGTAAAGATTCAAGGCGTACATTCACGAGATGCCAGTTGAGATCCCATTCTTCAAGCAATCCAGGAGCCTCATGGAGATTTCCCTCAACCTCAAACAGTACTCTCGGCATGTTATTGATTTCCTGGAAATCAATTTATGGATTGGGAATTTCACTAGACGATCAGAGTTGAAGAGATTCTGGCTCAGATAAGAAGCTAATCCAATTGGGTTTTTTTCTTTCAGTTTTTCTCTAAGTTTTTTGAAAAGACAACTTTCTAAAGTCTCTTCCGGTTCTAAATGCTTTCAAATAAGCAGTTCGCAATACAACTGCTCTCTTCCCACTCCTAATAACTACTTATTGTGGTGTCTAATCATTCTCGTCGTTTCCCTCTTTGGTAAATACATGCTAATAATATTTTGTATCTTCCTCTATGTGAAGGATTTGAAGCTATTAGACACCATTGGTTCATTTGGGATGCATCCTTTCATAAGTGGAAATAATTTTCATCGACACATACCGCACTGGGACTTGGAAGGCCATGGTCAATTAAGTGATCCCCATAAAGTCCTTGATAGGGTGGATCAAATCATTATTTCTGGGGTATTTAGAGAAATCACAAAATGCAATTTTATAGCTTCGATTATCTAAAATCCCACCTCAGTTGCATTGATTCTTTACTTAAAGAGAAAACCAATGCAAACGAATGAAAAAAATTTGAATTGGGGTTCTAAAATGCTTTGCAACACTCATAAACGTGTCAAAGCGTATCAAAATACTTTCAAACCCTAATTAGGGTTTGAAAATAAATTCACAACACTTGCAGACATTGCAAAAGCATGACAGAAAGTATTTCAAACCTAATTAGGGTTTGAATATGAATTAGCAACACTTATAACGTTGTAAAAAAGGTGAAAAAAATGTGTTTTAAATTTAATTAGGGTTTGTAAACATATTGTAGCACTTATAAGTGTTGATAAAGCGTATCAAAAATCTCCAACCTTAATTTTCACACACGTCTAGCTCTCTTGCTCAAGTGTCTTGCTTCTCAGAGTCAAGCTTGCACGCCTACTCAAAACCAAGCGTGGACTTCATTCTTCTCTCTAAAAAATTCTGAATTTTACTCTTTTTCCCTTAACATGTGAGGCTGAGCACAAGAGTAAAACATGAACTTCTAGCCTTCTGGCCAGACTCTTTCAAACCCTAATTTTTAAAGAGAGGGAGACATCTCTACCTCTCTTGCTTCCAATGTGTATGCTAGTCAAGCAACTAAGCTTACACGACTATTCTCAAGACAAGACTTCAAAAATAGAATCAAGTTCACAAGACTTGTTTTTTTATCAAAAAATGATAAATTTACTCTTTTACCCTCAACATGTGAGGCTGGGTACAATGACTAAAATATGAGTATCTTGCTTCTTATTAAAAATTAACGTCTAGACACTTATGAAAATTCTCGATGTCTTGTTTCTCATTAAAAGCTGGTATTTTTCTATTTTACCCTTAATGTATGAGGCTGAGTACAAAGAGTAAAGCATAAGACTTCTTCTTCAAGACTAGAGCCTGATGTTCATTTTCTCCCTTTCACGTGAAGACCAAGTCGGTATCCTCCTCTTCTATTACGTGAGGAAAAACATTTGATCTCCTCCTCTATCCTCACGTGAATACTAAGATTGGACATTCTTCTTCTTCCATTCACGTGAATATCAAATTTGGGTGCTCTTCCCTCTTATTTCACGTGAATAATTTGGTTTGACAAATTAGGGTTTTGACCAGTTTCAAAACCCTTAAGCTATGCTAGGTCTCTCATAAATATTTTTGTATGAGGCTTCACGTACAATTTTTCATGCTCAGCTGGATAGTTTTATCAATGCAAAATTGACCAAGAGGAACACACTACTATTTATACACAAATAAGTACATATTTCTAGTCTTCTAGACTCATAAGCTAGTTAAGAAAGACGTATCTATTTTATTCTAGTCTGCTAGACTCATCATCTACTCAAGCAAGACACATTTATTTTATTCTGCTAGACTCACTAGTCTAGTCAAGTAAGAAGAATCTTCAGTCAAGAGACCCATTGAGAAGGTCTCAATCGACTTAACATCAGTAGTGCTTAATACTACAATATTACACGAGACATCAAATGTAACAAATGGGGGGATACTAATTAGGGTTTTGGTATGACGGTCTACGACATATGGTGCAGCAGTACGCCCACTAAGGAGAAGTTCTGGAAAGATCGATAGTAGTTGAGTAGAGGAGTGGGAGGTTGAGTAACTGAATATTCAACCTTAATTAAAGTGGAGAGCAGTTGTCAATACCTTCTCCAACTTCTCCACTTCACCACTACTCAACCATCGACAATTTCTTCCAGAAAAGAGGTCGAGTGGTTACAATAGCTATGATATAAATAGATGTTCAACCTATCGAACAGAGGGACAAGTTTCTAAGACAAGTTTTTACGACAACAAGTTTACAATTAAACAAGTCTAAAAAAGAGCAATTCAAGTTAATTAATCTTGATCATCCAATCTTCTCAGAAGACTTGTTCATAGCTATTCACACCAACTACATCTAACAGAGTCTGATACTCTGACCTCAACCTTCTCTTGATTCTCTCCCTAAGATCAACCTTTCTCCTTCTCATTTTGCGACTGAAGCAAGACTGGAACGGCCATTACTTGGTTTAGGACAGGATTATACAGATTGATCTTTCGAATCTAAACAAAGTACTTCAACAATACAAATGTTTAAGGATTGACGAATTATCACCTGATTATCCCACTTTTTTCTAAATTAACCTTCAATTTATTTTTTCCTGCAAACAACAACATATCTCGAATTTTGGGTATGTTATAAAAACGAACTGGTTAGTTTTTCTTCCATCCAGTGTAATGCCCAACATGCGGACATTGAATATCCATTCGTCCCAAAAAATGGCGGACATTAGTATTAAGAGTAGCTATATGGTTCACATTTATTGTTGGAACATATATTTCACCACTGTCATAATCTACCTCATTATTGCCATAATCATCTTACACCACATCATCTTCTCCAACTATAACCGATTTTCTGTAAAGCGAGAATAGTGTAATGACATTTATCAAAATCAAAAAAGAATAGTTACAAAATTCATTTAGATCCTTACATTTCAATGTCTTGAGCCGCTAATGTGCTGCCAACTGAACGTGCTCGTTGCAAATTAATGTCGGGTATATTATCAAATCTCCTATGTAATATAGCCGACTGCATTGTAAATTTTATAAATCATTAAAAATCATATATTTTAAAACTTAAAAACGTCAATTCTGTATATGTAAAATGTAAATTCTTTAAGGTCAACTCTATTCACCTCTTCGTCAGACTCCGCATCTTCATGTGCATATGATATATCCGTCCTTTCTCCTCCACGACTGCCTAAGATTGAGCCCACTACCTTTTCCTTGGTGTTACGTAATTTCAAGCTGCTTAGTGAAGAAAATGAGCATATTGGTCTGGTTATCAGGAACTAAGAGCAACTGCAACGGGCGATCATACTAAAGAGTAAAGAGTAAATTTATTCTTTAGTCGTCCAAAATCAACCGCAACGGTCGATTATATATAAGAATAAGGCGAGTAAAACTACTGTTCGGGAGAAATTTTTTTCCAATTCCTATATATCCTCGCACGCTCTTCTAATTGGACGTTAACAGAAGACATTTCCTTATGATAGCATTTTGAAACACGGACGCAGTAGCTGAGAAGCGAATGATGAGACGCTCACAAAAGAATGCGTATGAAGTAACCTTCAGTAGGACAAGCTCGTTGAAGAAACGCAAACCAAATGAGCGTCTGGTTGAAACGTTCTGCTGAAATAACGCCCACTTATCATACGTTCTATTAAAAAGACGCCGGACAAATTTATTATTGGACGCTTAGTTAAGGGAACGTTTAGTTTCATATGCTTAATTAAGTGCACAAATGAAATGAAACTAACGCTCACATAAGCGAACGTTTAAGTGCACAAATGTTCCTAAGTGCACAAACGTTTAAGTGCACAAACGTTTAAAGCAAAGTTAAGGTTTAAGTGAATGTTTAAGTGAACGTTTAAGTGTGTTTAAGGCAAAATTAAGTTAGTTTCATTTAGTTTAGTTTAAATAATATAGAATGAACGTTCATATAAGGGGACGTTTAGGGAAATTTTTTCTAACGTTCATGTAAAGGAACGTTTCATATATGGGCGTTCTTATAAAGGAGCGTTTGTGATTCCGGCGTTTGACTAGGAGGACGTTTATGAGTAAACGTCTACACAAGACAACGCTCAATTTACATACGTTCCCATATGACTACGCTTCGATAGCAGACCCTATCTTGTGTGGACGCTTAAACATACGTTTGCTAAAGGCAACGTATGAGTATGCAACGTTCAATTAGAAGTGCGTCTGGTTCCAGGCATATGAGACGCTCACCAAAATGTGCGCCTAACAACATACGTTACACCAGAGAAACGTCTGTGTCATCTAACATTCATCTATAATAACGCTCAATAACAAACGTCTGCTTAAAAGGGCGTGCGATCATATTTAGGTTCAAAACCGTTGCGTTAAAAATGAAAAACGACCAAAAAATTTTCCTCTTTAGTTTTTGATATAGTCTCACCGTTGCAGTTGCCCTAAGAAGATGAAATGAATTATGGCTTATTTCGTCCAATTCCACTAGCGAACTTTCGAAAAACAAAATCAAATGAAGTTACCAAAGCAAAAGTCTGAAGATTTATAACAGTTCTGAAATTAAATTGTGACTTCAGTTATGTTGCACTTAAGAAACTCTTTTTGACTTTAGTTGTACTTAAAGTCTATTGGATTCATTTGTGTGCAGTAGAATTTAGTGACATTAGATAATTTTAACTTCATTTTTAGCTTCCATTTATGTGCAGTACAATTCGCAGTCATTATATAATTTAGACTTCATTTTTAGCTTCAGTTTTAGCTTCAAACTTAAAATTCAATAGAATCCAATAACATAAGTAACATTACACGATTTAAGGTACCATAATTTACATAGTTACTCCAAACTTCAATATACTAAAACATAGAAAATACATAAAGAGATCTTTGTCGGACATTGCGTACAACTTTACAAAGCATTGACTTAAGACGATCATCTTGTTGCAGCAGCCATTTATGCATTTTGATGAGGAAAAATGAAAGTCAATGAGTTACTTCTATCTAAAATATACTGCCCAAGATATTGCTAAAGACATTTAAATTTTTTTGCTAAATGGCTTACTCAGAACAATATGCAATGACAATAACCAAACGTTCACTAAGGTTTTATAGTTAGCATGAGCCTATAGTGGTACAACAAAGTACTGCATCATCTGCAACAATATATGGAAAAGCAATAGATAAATAAAAGTCCCCGTTGAGATTGAACGAAAGTGAAGAAAAATTAAGAAAGACATAAATTTTCATTAGATCAACAACGGTTTTAAAGATTACAGGAGGAGGTAAAAGAAGAACTACACCAACTGGAAGAAATCTTTCGGGAAGTATCACCTTCACCTGACACCACGGGTGTAGGGCTTCATATATCCGATCCATACCCGTCACCTGATCTGCATCCGCCAGTTTTAACTCGACCTGTCGATGAACGGGTTGGATATAGATGATAAAAAAAATTATTCGTTTTTTGGCGGGTCGGATATGAGTGACACCTTCTCTCGCCCAACCGGCCCAAATCCAATCCCTATGTACTCCAATCCCTGTTCAATCTTGAAAGCATTTAGAATTCTCCGATGGTCGTTTCTGGATTCCAATCCCAATTGCTCTCTTCTTTTCTCCTCTTTCTAACAATTCCAACTACAATCTTCGATCAATTTTCATTGGTTTATTAGTTGGTTTCATATTAGATCTCATCTTTGTTGGTTTCTTCAAGTATACAATCAGAAGACCTCGTCCTGTGTATAACAAAGGAATGAAATTGACTGTTTCAGTTGATCAATGGTCTTTCCCAAGTGGGCATTCATCTAGGGTTTGGTTCATCTCATTTTATTTTATCTCTCTTCTGCTTCAGTTTCTGGTAAGTTTGTGGATTTGTTTGTGTCTATCTTCTGTTTATGATCTGCAGCTACATCGATTTCTAGGGTTTTGTTAGGGAGGCATTTTGATTTGATGTAATTGCTTATGTTTGTTTTACAGATTCCAGATGAATTGGTGGAACATTATGTAGCCAAAAGTGGACTCTGACCTGATGTTCGATTGTAAGAGACTAATTCCTTTTCTTATCTTTTAGGAATTTAGGGTTGAAATTAATACTGAAAGTTGTTGTTTTCTACAAAAGTAGGATCCTTTTTTGATGAAAGCTAGTGTATTTAGACAAACCCTTTTTTGTAGTTTTTGTTTATGTGAGTGAATCATGCTCTTTTACTTTCTTCTCTAATTGATACTTACGGTTTAATAGCGGAAACCATACCACAGAGGAAGTGATCAATTTTGTTAATTAGATGATGAAACATAATAAGTAACATTGAAATTTTGTAACCCAGAAAAAAAAATCAAATTTGAAAATAATTGCTTAGGAACAAGATTAACTGAGATTGTTTTGAGTTTTTGGGTTTTCAGAAACTTCTCATATGAAATGTGTGTTAGACTTTGACGTTTACTTCATATGTTTAAGCTTTTGTCTACTATTTCCTTTGCAGAATAAGGCTGGTTGCAGTTGCCACACAGAAGTTCATTGCTGAGGTTGCCACCGACGCTCTTCAGTATATCTCTCAACCTCTTTATAATTTTTGTGTTCCGTTTTGTTGAAATATAAGCTCATGCATATTGGTTACTTAATGAGAAAAAACTGTTATAACATCTCTTGATGCTGATTTTGTTCATTATGCATCACAATCCAGGCACTCTAAGGCAAGGCAGTCTGCAGTAGTCAAAGATAAGAAACAGCAAATGGTGTGTTGGAGATTTAGTTTTGTTGAGAGGAATGAGAAAAAACTTAGCACAATATGTATAGGAAACTGGGTGGTTTCATGGATTGGTGTGTTAAGCAGGCTCAAAGAAATTGAATGTAGATCGTCTAGTAGTTGTGTTACTCTCGAGTTTTTCATGTCTAGTGGCATTTGCAGAGAGTAATGGAAACGAACTTTGGATAATATGTATAGGAAATGGCGGGTGACCCGTACCCACCCACACCTGACCCGTCGAAATAACGGGTCAGAACCAACGCGACCTGTCCTACGGCGGGTTGGGTGTAGGTAAATACTTAGTCACCCGTCAACTGGCGGGTCGGGTGCGGGTGGGACCAAACCCGAACCACCCGACCCGATGTGCAGCCCTAGACGGGTGTATGCTAAGGGTATACAGACATTCACAATTCATACATAGACTAAAAAAAAAGTCTTATATAGGGGCTCCAATATCAATAGAGGGGCTCCTCTATGAGGCGAGGTGACCCAATTTTTCGTTAAGGGATGTCCTAGGGGTAAAATTAAATGTCCATTTTACCCTTTACCCAATAAAAAAAAAGACAAATTTGTCCTTCAATTAAAATCTTTTCATCTCCTCCATATCTTCTCCTTCTCCATTTTAATCAAATTTCTCCATCGAATCAAAATTTTATCGCCGATTAAACTCTCAATTTCGTGATGAAGAATACTAATAAATGTGTAGAAAGTAGTAGTGATGACAATCCGGATAAAACTAAATTACACTAACTAATTTGATGAAATCACGATTTGAAAGATTGATTTTTTGTTGTTCAGAGAAACTTACGGTTGGGTTTCATGTCGAACCCAATCGTAACACCAAGAACACCGAAGAACACCATTTTTTCCCAGATTTACGGTTGGGTTTTCAACCAAATTAGTTACGGTTGGGTTATTAAACAAACCCAACCGTAACTTCAAATGTAGGAGATGAAGATTCAATTAAGATTTACGGTTAGGTTTTCAACCAAACCCAACCGTAACTAATCTTTAAACCTCAATCGTAAAATTAGATAATAGACTTTAAGATTTTTCATTTCTATCTTGTTTGAATTGAAAGACGAAGCTAACCCAAAAAAGATGAGGTCAATCGGACATCGTATGAAGGAGTTATGATCAAAACGATGAAATGTATCCAGGAATATTTACGGTTGGATTCGCCAATAAACCCAACTGTAAATTTGAGATTTTTGGGCTTCATTGAGCACACAGTTGGGTTTATTGGCGAACCCAACCGTAACTATTCCTGGATACAAATAGATTTCACCGTTTTGATCATAAATCCTTCATACGATGTCCGATTGACCTCATTTTTTTTGGGTTAGCTTTGTCTTTCAATTCTCTACAAGATAGAAATGAAAAAATCTTAAAATCTATTTATCTAATTTTACGATTGAGGTTTAAAGATTAGTTACGGTTGGGTTTTGGCTTAAGACCCAACTGTAAGTCTGGGGAAGGTTTATTCTTCATATTACGGCTGGGTTACGGTTGGTTTTTAGGCAGAACCCAACCGTAAATACATGTTGAAATTGTAAAAAAAACTAACAGAATAAGTTACGGTTGGGTTTTAACCCAAAACCCAACCGTAATTTCTACTGGATACCACAAAATTGGATTCTCTAATTTGTGTGATTTTCAGTTTTTCTTTGTTTGAATGACCAAATTTACCTTCAATCTAGTTAAAATGATTGAATAAGTTCACTTTTTTGATTTTGAAACCCAAATTTGTCCTTAAAACTCAATGCACCAAGGGATGGCTTACGGTTGGGTTTTGCCTTAACACCCAACCGTAACTATGGGAAAAAAATGGTGTTCTTCATTTTTCTTCGACTTACGGTTGGGTTTTAAGGTAAAACCCAACCGTAATTGGTTAATTCTTCATATTACGGTTGGGTTATTAAACAAACCCAACCATAACAAATCTTTAAACCCCAATCGTATAATTAGGTAAATAGATTTTAAGATTTTTTTAATTTCTATCTTGTAGAGAATTGAAAGACGAAGCTAACCAAAAAAAATAAGGTCAATCGGACATCGTATGAAAGAGTTATGATCAAAACGATGAAATGTATCCAAGAATATTTACGGTTGGGTTCGGCAATGAACCCAACCGTAAATTTGAGATTTTTGGGCTTCATTGAACCCAAATTTACGGTTGGGTTTATTGGCGAACCCAACCGTAAATATTCCTGGATACATTTCATCGTTTTGATCATAACTCCTTCATACGATGTCCGATTGACCTCATTTTTTTTGGATTAGCTTCGTCTTTCAATTCTCTACAAGATAGAAATGAAAAAATATTAAAATATATTTATCTAATTATACGATTGGGGTTTAAAGATTTGTTACGGTTGGGTTTGGTTGAAAACCTAACCGTAAATTTGGGCAAAAATGATGTTCATCATTGTTCTTCAAGTTACGGTTGGGTTTGGTTGAAAACCCAACCGTAAATCTGGGAAAAAATGGTGTTGTTCGGTGTTCTTAGGGTTACGGTTGGGTTCGACATGAAACCCAACCGTAAGTTTCTCTGAACAACAAAAAATCAATCTTTCAAATCGTAATTTCATCAAATTTGAGCCATAAAAAGATCAAGAGTATAAGTTAGAGGTGTACTCAATGCTACTATGGTTTATTGAATCAAAATCTAGGGTTTAAAAAAAACGACAAAATTTTCTTAAATTTCATCTAGTTTTTCTTCCCACCAAACACAAATTCAAAAAAAAAAAAATTCAAATCATTTGATTAAGTTAAAGATTATGTTTAATTAATCATGATTAGCTTAATTTTTTAATTAGTTAGTTTAATTAAGATTAACTAATCAGGGGTAGTTTAGGCATTGTAAAAATATTATGGATAAGGGGTTTTTGAGTTTTACTTCATAATGTCCCTATTTCGTCTTATTATAGGAGCCCCTCTATTGACATTGGAGCCCCTATATCAGGCTTCTAAAAAAAGTTGTTTAACTTTTAAAGACCGGTGAAAGCAAAATGAAGTACTCAATAGTCCCAGACAATTTAGCACTAACAAAACAATATACTTAGATTCATGTTTCTGCATAGGTAAAAAATATCTAGCAGTGACCAACTAGCGAAGGTTTATGCTCAACAACATAATCTCTAAAACAACACAAATCAGCAAAATATCCAACACAACAAACGATGGCAATCCAAATTAGATCAAAAAGTTAACATTGAATAAAAGTCCAAATAGAAAAGAGTGTTGAGACTTTGTTACCTAATGGCTTTCAGAAAATGTGAAAACATCTCAATTATCAATCCATCACATTCCAAGTCCAAAATGACTACACAAGATCAAACCTTTGCAACAGTTTCCAGTATCGAAGCTCTCTTATTATATGAGCGGTTAGAGGTATCATAGAGTTTCTCAAATGCACAGACAATCAGTTGAAAAATTTCCTGCGTGAAAATAGAGCAGAAAAACAGAATCAGAAACACAAACAGGAAAACTGAGGCATAATGCTTTGTCTTCATTAAAACCTTGAAACAGGAAAGTACAATAATTAGCTAAAGAACATAACTTGCTTTGTTAACCTTCTCTGATCATCTTCATAAGGATCCTCTGGTGCTGTAATTCGTGTAATCTCACTTATGCAAGATGCCACTAATATTTTCATGTCCACATCAGGGTGCCGCAACAATTCGTTTGCAACCAATGCCTTTTGCCTTCCTATGAGTTTAAACAATCAAACCTTGACTTTTTTCAGGTCTATGATGTCAAAAGGAAAATAGCAAATTTAACTAATCAGTTCATTCAGATTTAATACAAAAATCAATTGAAAACCACAATTAATCACTCCCCAAGAAGGAATAAGGATGCAAGCACTCTGTGAGAAAGCAATATAACTTGTATATATGATAATGATTTTTACACCACTGTGACATCATAATAATGAAGATTGTTTACTCAGACTAATCGGGTTTCTACTTTTATGGTTGTTTATGAGAAACTTTTTTATATGGAAAATTAGCAGATAGTAAGAAGTAGGCTCTAACATAATCCAGGGACTCCCATGCCACAACAATACATTTCCACCTGAATATTATTTCTTCAAAACAAATCACGAATAAATAACGAACAAAACAGAAATCCGAAGAGAAATATACAATGACATCAAGCCAAAAATTCAATTTGTAAATTGATGTAGTGAGAAGCCAAAAATTCAATAAAGATCAAATTTTTTAAGAAAAAAAACTAACACTAAGGACCCTCCTTTCTAACTCAGATCTCGAATTCAATCCCCACTGAAAAGAAAATCGAAGGAGTTGGTTAGGATATGAATACCAATGCGCGACATTGATCAAAAACAACTCTAGCAAACCCACTTTCGATATCAGCTGAAGCTCCTTGAAGTTATTTATGCATCCATCGTTATGATTCACTGTCGATTGCGAGAATGCACCTACAAAAGCAAACTTTTATTAAATAAATTTCAAACCAGCATTTCGAGCTCGCTAGATATCTACATGTGTCCATGAATTCAATTACCACCATCTTTTTATACCTACTTGGTAATCTTTAAGTGCTGAGGTAAACCTGAAAATCAAATTTGACTGCTGACAGTGTGACAAACCAACCAATTTTAACCAAGAAGTTTGTATTATCTCAGGATAGAAATAAGTGAAACATATAAGGGAAAAATAGATTTAGGGACCCATCGTTCTAATAGAAACCAGAAAGTAGATTGACCATGTTTTTAAACATGATTAAACAAAATAAAACATGACCAGAACATATTATTATCTGAGGGTTACTCAAAAAACGGAAAGAAATCAGTGAGAGAAGACATACCACTTCGAAGTGAGAAGATGATGGGTCTCCAATCGATCGTTTGAGCAATTAAATGCATTTAGGAGGTCTGCAAAACAATCAATTATCAGAAGTTAAAAGGGTTTTTCATTGCTGAAATTTTGATTGAATATGGGTTATTCCCAAGACCTACATGGGCGTTGCGGAATGAAAAAAAGGAGTAGTAAAGCGAAAGCTGCTTCCCAAGTCAAGTTGAGAAATAAGAGGAAATTACAGAGATGTGAAAATCCAAAATACAGAATAGTAAATCCAAAGCTTACAACTTGGGTCGGGTTTTGCCGTTACCTTGCTTATTATTATGGCTATAAAGCTTGAAAATAACGGATATCAACACCCATGAACTGTGACCCGCGTTGATGTTGATCACAAACATATAGAAAACAAAGAAAACTTGCGTAGCTGTTGATCACAAACACATGGAAAATAAAAAATACGCATGCGAATCAATTTTCTATGAATAAAAATTAAAAATTAAAAAACATCAATATTCTAAAATTAAATATTAGATTTATCATCTCTTCTATACACGATACCCTCGTATCTTGATTTATCGTCAACATAGCGAGAAGAGGTACCAGCAGCAACTGCAAAACAAATATCACCATTAACCACAAAAATTTCAGCATCAAAATCTGATATTGCTAAAAAATATTGAGGGAAAAAAAACTCTAGAAAATAAAAAAATAGCACGACAACGGTGAGATTTTACTTTGCTCGAATGCTTTATATACAGAGATCCAAGCCCAGAAAGTCCAAAAAAAACAAAAAAAAACTTGGTTTTGGGAAAAAAATCCTTAGTTTAGGAAACAACACCCTAAAAGTTACAAAACTTTTATAATTTTGGATAGTTACGTTATTTCGTATCACCATAATCAGTTGTAGCATAAATTTTTGTATAAAAAACATGGAACATACCAAGACATAACAAAATTATAAATCGTCTTTATTGTATTTAATTTATTTTATTTTTATTTAAAAAATAAAAAATAAAAAATAATAATATAAAAATTAGTTTTATTATTTGGTTATTGCTTCAATTTTTATGCTTGTTTTTTTATTAGATCGTACCATTAAATACCGCTTTAGATTTCAATTCTTGTTTAAATTTTTTGTTTCAAATTCTAACCATTATGTAATTTTTGACTTTTGGACAGGATCACTAAAAAAATTATTCGCAAAAAAGAGACATTGTCCGATTTAAAGGTTAGTACCCAATTTGATCAAAAAATATATTTAATTTTCATCAGAAGTGTAATTGATAGAAATAGTTTATTTTGTAGTTTTAATTAATAGAATGGAGTTGTAATTAGGAAAAGATTGTTTTTAAGAATTGTAAATGGACATTGGGCATTTTTTTACTTTTTTTTTTATTGATTTTGTGATTGGTACATGATTGGGTTTAATTTCTTGATTTTTATGATGAAATCGTGATGAATAACATGCAATTTTACTTAATGTATTTTTGGAAACAATGAGAGATTTTTTGAGATAACAATTTTAGGCAACAAAAAATCCGTTTTCCATAAAAAAAATAAATCTTGTGGGGCCAGAAATCTTTTTCCACGTTTTCTATTGGGCCACGTCAAACAAATTTCCTATAAAATATTTGGTAGGACCAGAATCAACTAGAAACTCTGGTCAATAAGAGCGCTCCAAAAAGACTCTGTTATTATGTTATAAATTCCATATCAAAGAGCCAGTCTTGGAAGTTTTAGCATTAAGGGCCGCAGTTTCAGGGAAATAATTATCTTTTAGTAACCTAGCCCACGGAGAAAGAGGTTCATCTACAAGCCCTCCATGCCATCTTGGAAAGCATAGCCATGTTAACCTTAGAAGAAACTCTAAATCCGGGTCCTCCCTGAGCAATTGGTTTACATTGAAAAAACCAATATTTAACATAGATTCCCTTAGAATTATTTTCTTGGGAACAACCATTTGAAAAGTTGGATGACTAGAAAGAACCAATTTTCTTGATAAATTTCTTTTACAAACTCTAAGCTTATACCCTAGCACAAATTCTTAGTAAAGTTTCTGGTCCCTTGTTTGTAGTGCTAACTTTCGCATAAATCTTTCGTCTTTACCATAAAACAATCACAAAAATCAAGATAGTTAAGCTAAAATCAAACTAGAACACAAAACTGAGTAAACCCATGTATCACAAAGCAATAATACCAAAAAGAAACCTTAAAAACACAACCAAACCACATGTATGATGTAGGGGTGTAAATGGGTCGGACCAGGCTACCCGACCCAATTAACAAATGGACCAGGATAGAACGGGCCAGGACATCTAGTACCCATTAAATTAAAAGGGTCGTGCGCGCATGGATATTTATCTAAATGAAGTACCCATGACCTGCCCAAGTCTGTTATGTAATATGGGCTTGGACGGGCAGGGAGGGCACCGAGCCTTAAAGTACTAATACAGTAATACTGATACATAAATACATATTTTTTAAAAGTAATGCAACAACAATAATAAATAAATTTAACTCAAAATTAATAATTAAATACTTCTATAAACAATCCAATGAAGTTTAGTCATGCTCAAAATGTTCCACTCAAATTAGTTAATTCAAAATCAAATAATTATAACTTAAACGTAAAAAACTCTAGTGATTCAGAAAAAGTGATGATGCATGGATCCTCTCTTGTACTTTATAGTTGTCCATGCAACTTCATAACCAAATTGATAAAGACCTTGAAGCCATTCACCTGCATATAAACACATTATCAATTTCTCAAACAATGACAATACATAATACAATATAATAATTGTTTAGCTTGGTTATGACATGGAATTGTTTCATAGTCTGCCCTACAGAGTCTAAGTTATACTAAATTGCAACAACTAAACAAGTTCTGAATGTGATAAAAATTGTACTACCAAGTTCTGATTTTTCTGAACCCAAATAAGAAGTTAAGAATTCAATAGTTACTTAAGTTATACTAAATTAAATGCGAAAATAAGATTGAAAAAACTAAAAAAATGATTTGTAAAGACAACATTTTACCTGAGCCTTAGGAAAGCAGCGACCGCCGAGATTAAGTAGCCAAACGTTCAAGTTCATCTACCGGTGTAATATCATAATTCATTGGATCAATCAGATTATAAATTTCTTTCATCTCAGCCTTCCACCAATCTTTCAGAATGACTGAACACTCCAACATATCCGGAGTTAAATTGCTCTGGCAATCACCTAATATACATTTTCCAAGAGAGAAGGTTGACTCCGAGGCAACTGTAGATGCTTGGAATGCTAGAACATCACGTGCGATGTAAGAAAGTACTGGACACCTCTTTTCATTTCTTTTCCACCAATCTAACACATCAAAGTTCTCAATATCATTCAAAGCAGGTTCAGGCTCGGCATAATATTTATTTAATTCTTCTGATGATGTAGCAAGAGGGTCTCTTTTATGCAATCTACGAGCTGCCCAGAAACCACCTTCTGGATGATGTGGAAGAGCCTTCGGCTGAAGATCCTGAATTCACTGGACCCACAGAAGTCCCTAAAGTACATGTGGAAGTTGGAGGACTGCTGGAAATAGTATTTACCTGTTTACCGTGCAAAATATTTGAATACTCCGCAAACAGTTCATTTTAGCATCCATTAACCTACTTTGATCACCATGACATTGAATTGAGTATGCATAAGCACCAAAACACTCTTCAATATCAGAAAGATCAGTTTCCACCCCTTTTGGATTAAGAAGGGGATCCAAAATAAATCCTAATCCAAATAATATAGGAGTGTTGCCCTAATGCTTGACAAACTTTTCCTCTATGGTAACAATAGTTTCTTTAAAAAATGGGTTATCTCTGTTATTCTTGAAGACCATACCAATCTCATATAAATATTGAAGAGCTGAATTACTTGTCACATAATGAACACCAGAAAAAAAAGTTAGTGGCATCATAAAAAGGCCTCAAAAATGCACATAATAATCCAGCGTGTTCCCATTCAGAATCAGTAATAGCATGAGCATATGCCATATCAGTAAGAAAGGCCGACAACACTTGCCGGTAGGGAATTGCATCTTTTAGCATAAGATATATGGTTTCACCTATGTTTTACATCTAGCTACAATTTCTTAGGCTTCATACTCATGTGAACACACAATAATCGAAACTGCATACACCTTGTACCAGACATAAAAATATGTCTCAAGCTACTCTTCATATATTCAAGCATATCAGTGAAACCCTTAAATTTTAAATCATCCTGGACAACTAAGTTTAATATATGACAACAGCATTCAACATGAAATAAATTGCCCTTAGACGGAAGGTCAGGCAATAGCATTTTCAATCTTGCAATTGAGACGGTGTTGGCACTAGCATTATCCATAGATAAAGAAAATAATTTTTCTGAGATACCCGAATCATGAACAAGCTTTCGAAAAATGAAATAAGTTATATTATCACCAGTATGAGATGTATCAATTAACGCATAAGATATGATTCTTTTCTACATCACCCAATTTCTATCTATGAAGTGTGCAGTAATTCCTAAGTAGCTCAATCTCTGTTTTGAAAGCCAAATGTCGTATGTTAAAGAAATTTTCCAGGAATCTCAAGTAGCATGTTCTTTACCTGTTGCTTTTCCTTTTGGTAAAGCTTATATAAATCAGTTCTTAAATTGCGAGAAAACTTGACGAAGTTGGGCTGAAAACTTTCATTGATGCACCACTAGAAAAAGTTATCTTCGACGAATTGAAAAGGGAGCTCTCTTAAAACAATTAACTTAATGATGTTTTTCCTAGCCCTAGCTTGATTGAACTGAAAGGTGGTGAATTTACCTTGACCATTTACAGCTAGCATGGTCTGTGATTTAGCAATCTTGAGTCTCTTCAAAATAACTAGACGTATGTCTTTTCAGGTGAGAGGTTCTTGCATTAAAACCTGATTTCATTTTGTCTCCACAAAGCTTGCACACTGCCCACTTTATAGTTTTCCCTGGATTATCTGGATCGGCCTCTTCTATTTGATCAAAACCACCCCACTCCTCATATGTTAGCTTTCTTTTTGGCTTTGTGACAGTTGCATCTGTTGAAGTTGGAGTTCCATTAACATCAGAATTGTTAATAAGCTTAGATCTTGCTTATGAAGGATTTTCTTGCTGTAAAGGGTTTCTCTCCCTTAACTAACATCCATTGTGAAAACTTCTGAGTAGAATAACATTTGATGTATAAGTTATAAAAGAAGGTAAAAAAGAATGTTAATAGACTACTTCATTTACATCCATCACCCATGAATGATAAATACCCAACTTATAACTATTAATTGTTACCCATTTCACATCAACACTCAAGCAATCTATGGAAACAGAAAGATCAAAGATTGTAAAAATGCAAAATCAAAAAAACATAATCACAGAAACAAGTGAAATGACAAAATCAATTTAAACACACACAAAAAATAACTGAAAGTTTTTTAACAATAAGAAGACATTATGACTACCATTTGTACATATTACAACAACAACTAACAGTACACTACCTTCCAAAGTGTTTTAATATATTTTTAAATTGAATACGAAACGCAGACATGAAGTTTATGCAGAGAAGCTAACAAATAAACTAATAACACAATCAATCAATGTATAAGAAACTAACCATCACACAAATCATCACCATATTAATGTTTTAGAGTGAAATAAAATCCTAACCGATCAACAACTAACAAAGAATGAAATATCACCAAGTACATAAAGAAAAAAACAGATGCAACAACAAACAACTGAAAAAAGAAACACATACCTTGGTAGGAATTTTCCACGCATAAATATTAAAACTATCAAACCCAAGAAATCTAATTTTTCTTTTTCGATTCTTTCATGCCCTAATATATAAACAGAATACGAGATGGAGATGAGAACTAAATAAACCTAACTTCCTATAAATTTTCATGAATTGAATCATCAGATAAGATAAGAGGAGATTTTCCCCAAGATTTCCTCTATTTCGTTAGCAATTAGTTAGATTTGACTGAAATTTGGAATGAAATCAATAAATGGAGTATCGGAGTCTCGGATATGAGAGGAGAGAAGTGAGAAAAGTAGGGATTTAGGGTTGACAGTTCAATGTCCTGGTTTATCTTTTATTCATAGATTCTAGAATCTAGGCCGGGTAAATGGGTGGGCTATATGGACAAGCTAACATGCCGAGTAAATGGGCGGGCTATATAGACAGGTTAAAAGGCCGGGGAAGAATTTTTAATTCATGGTTTTTGCCCGTCCCCCTTAATTAAATGGGCTAGGCTAGCCCGTATAGTATAATGGGCACCCGTGGACTATCATGGGTTAAGGCGGGCAATATAAGACCGTGGGTTAACGGGCAAAATTTACAATTCTAGTATGATATATCAAACAGAGGTTTGATAAAAACTAATCAGATACTAACATAATCAAACAAAAAAAAGCTAATGTAAAAATCTTACCTTCGCCTTCCCCTGGACTTCACCAATATGTTTATATTTTCTTAGAATCAGTAGGATCTGATGAAGTGGTGTAGTAAAATGATCTCTCTTATACTCAACTTCAATTAAAGACTTAACAGCTAATGATGTTTGTTTTATAATCTTCATCCAATTTGTACCGGATACTACATTAATACCTTTTCGAACGTACACGCAATGGCGAATCCAGAACAGTAATTCAACGGGAGCATGTTATGTTCTTGAATATCACAATCGTACATAACAGATAACAAGAGTAGAAAAGAAACATATAAAAAAAATATATCATATAAGAATTAGTATATATAATAAAATATATATATATATATATATATATATATATATATATATATATATTGAAATGCTTATATGCAAAAAATAAAATTCATATCATAAAAATTATGTCTTCAACACATGAAATACAATTTTATTTTTAACTTAATATTAATGCACACAATAAATATATTAAGATAATATAAACACGTTAATATGAACGAGTTTTTCATGATTTTTTGAACTTTTTTTTCGTAATACTTATATATTAATAGAACACACTACTAACAAATATTTATATGCAAAATGAAAAATTTATATATAAAAGATAACAATAGTAAAAAAGATGATTATGATGTTCAAACTTATTAAAAATATACAACATTTCAAGTTTGCGTTTTCTTAATATTTTTTATTCAAAAAAAAATATGTATACAAAAAAGTTCAAACTCACCAAAAAAACATATGCAAAAACTAAAATGATTATGTCATATAAGAATAAGTATATGTAAAAAAGAAAGTTATTTGGGAATGCTTATATGCAAAAAATAAAATTCATATCATAAGAAATTGTGTCGTTAACACATGAAACATATTTTTATTTTAAATTAATATTAATGCACACAATAGACATACTAAGATAATTTAAACACATTAATATGAACGAGTTTTTCATGATTGAACTTTTGTTTTGGTAATACTTATATATTAATAGAATACACTACTAACAAATATTTTTGTAGGGGCCGTTTAAAACTACAAATAATATATAATATACATGTATTTATTAATTTCAAAATCTTATGGAGGCATGTGACTCCACATGCCTCCCCTTGTATTCATCCCCGTACACACCTCTCGTCAAGTCTATATTATTCATGTCAATTATAAAAACTTTCACCGTGTGTTTCGCTGCGAAACCTCCGTCTATAACCATTACATAAACCAATAATTTCGCTTAATACATAAAGAAAGCTCACATACCTTTTGTCATCCCATAGAAATAGATGGGTAAGTATGGTTTGGAAGAATAGTCAAAGTGTTTATCTTGCATTCTGACAATGGGATCCAAATCAGCACCATAGGAGGATCCAACATTTGGAATAAATCAGTAATTACGGGATTTACTCTTTGATTTTCATCATCTTAACGAATATTCGAAAGTAAACACCTTATGAATTTAATGTAGCCTTTTCTGACTCTCGTAGAAGAATTACCATCATTGGCATTAACTTAAGGAACAATCAATTTGAATCTCATAGAATTGTCAGGACATCACTTCATAACAACATTATCTTCTCTCAATTCTGAAATTTTATACCTTGCCTCTACATAAGGTATCATACCACAAGTAATATCCCTACATACAATAAATATAAATCAAAACAAGATCTCGCAAAAATAGGCGAAAGAACCCTAAAAGTAAAAATAGGACATTTCAGACGAGCCGAAAAGAAAATACGGTAAAGAAACATACCTAACAATTTGTCGGCCCAAAGTTGAAAAGTTCCCATTGTTTTTCTAAAATCTAGTAGTTAACTGACATCGTAACACATTTTTCTCGTACTCTAATAACTTTGGAGACTCAACACCGCCAGAAGCAAAATAAATCCTATATTTTCTCAAGTTGAAGGAATAATGTTTATTGATCACATAAACGTCATTTGTATCTTTCTCCCAGACATATCCTCTGTTATTGAGGATATTATCCCCAAAGATGTCTAATAGATCACCAACATCAACTTTCAAGCCATCAATAAGTGAAATTGCAACAATCCCTCCTCTTCTTCCATTTTTACCTTTGTATGTATGAAATTTTTTATGAGGAAAATTACCAGTGTGTTTATCAGCTTTTGTGGTTATGCTAATAGTATCCCCACCATAAACACCGTCAAACTTCATATTTTTTTTTCATTAGAGATTGGGTAAGAGGAGACCTAGAAAAACAGAAAATGTGTTAGAAGAAAGAAAGAAATCATGTTAAACAAGTGATTTATGAACCCTAGTTTAAAAAAATACTTAAACAACAACAATTAACAAATTAGATCAAATCTACAAAGAAATTACCTAACTTAGTTGAATAAATTCTTAAGCCTCTTTGAGTTGATGAATTGCGAAAGATTACATATGTGTTGCGTATTTATATGGCATGGATGATACAGATTAGGAAATCCTATTAAAATTGTACCTTTTAGGAATTCATGCCAATTAAGAATCACCCAGTTAATTTTAATTCTTAATTTTTTATTTACTTTTAGTCGGTTGTTGATTCCAAAACTTCTAAGTTGGATACAAAGACGATTGCAACACTAGGTTGGTTATATCTCTCTCTTTTTAAAGACCTAGAAAAATAAATCTCCCACGTTGAACGATGACGGAACCCGCACTTCCTACTGGTCGAAATAGGATTTCTCTAAAACAATGTTATTAGATTATTCACTTTTTTCTACTCTTTATTAACATAATGAGACGGAGAAATATTTTTGTTTGCTTATGGAGTTTTGTAGTGGTGGGGATTTACATTCGGCAGAGACATCCCGAGAAACATTTTACGGAGTATGCCGCACGTTAGTAGTTCTTTGTATCATTGTATTTTCATTTTTGGGTACTTTGTTTTTCGTTGTGGATACGAGCTTTGGAAACTTCTGGTGGTAGCTCAGAGCCGTCCTTAACATATACGAAACCTAAGGTGAACAAAAATAGGGGCCTTTTTTTTCTAGTTTTTTTTTATCTATCTATAATAATAATACAAAACAAAACTTGGCTAACTTAGACAAATAAAGAGTGATCCAGATTTATTCTTACAATAGATAATCTAAGGTTATACTTTCCATAAAAGTGATGTTTTTGATTAAAAGTTAGCATAAATTTTTTTTTTTATTTCTAAGAATGTTATTCTCATAATAACTTTTTTATTAATTCTCATAATGATATTAATTATCGAAATATATATGTATGCTAAAATTTGTTAACAATTAAATCTTCAATGGTTAATGTGGAAAGTTCACAAGATGTCGACATAATATTTTGAACATGTGTTAAATTCTTATTACTTAATGTTAAAGTATTTTCCTTGATACTCAAGGTGTGATCCCAAACCGAAATATTCTAAAATATCTTTTTAATTTTTCGGAATTTATATATCTTTAGTTTCCCATAATTAAAGCATATCTCTTGTAACTATATTAGTAAAGTATACTTGTATGCTAACTAATATTTGGTTGTCATCCACTGAGTCAAATTCATTAACCATATAAGACGCAAGAATCTGATTTCGGTATCACAGTTGGTTACAATTGGAATTATACAAAACCGAAAATAGCCTTTATTGCACATCTTTAGTATTTTCGGATTTGGAAATTCCTTCGTGTCCAAACTACCTTGGTCAATTTTATAGCATATCTGATGATATCGAAGAATTCGAGAAATCATGTATCGATATCTCATGATATCGAAAGTATACGAGGAATCGTATATCGACTTAAGTCAATCTCAAAGCATATCAAACGATATCGAAAAAATTAAAGGAATCATATATCTGCCTCAATCAAGTTTAAAACTCCAGTAGAGATTTTGACTTAGTCAAAAAAATTATGAAGAAAAATACGATAAACATCCATAAAATATTTTTACTTAATCAAAGAGGTCACAAAGAAAAATGACTACAAAGACTCATCGAAGAATTCTAGAAATACCTACATAAGCGTGTGCAGGGAATGACTCTGTGCACAAGGCTCGTGCACGTAATAAAGAAAATTTCCTACATAAGTATATGCTGGTGGTAAAAAACATGTGCACAAGATTTTCTTAACACACTAGAAAACCTTTGCGAATAATTTAATAATTTCTTTAGAATTAGATGTTTCAATTGGCGGCAAATTTCCCTCCAGAAACTAAACCAAAAGTGAAACCAGACATGTGAAAATTGAGATGGCATAAAATAACATGACCCGTTACCTCTCATTTCACTAGACCAAGTGGTCAACTTTAGATGGCATAAAATAACATGACCCGTTACCCTTCATTTCACTAGACCAAGTGGCCAACTTTTGTAGCAAGTATGCTGCTAGCCAGCTTCAACTTTTGTAGCAAGTGTGCAGGTACTTTGAAGACTTGAGATTTGAAGACTATAAGATATTTTTTTAATACAGGTCTACTTATTTTTTGGGAATGACTCAAGACCAACCACAACAAAGAAAATCCAAGCAAGGCACAACTGTGGTGCAATGGTATTAGGTATGCTTTTGGTTAACTTTTTTTTGTTCCACTGAACTAGGCTAGAAAACTTCAATACATTTGGTTAACTTTAACTGCTCCATTTCCCCTTTTTGTTGTACCACTGAAGTCAAACTTTAACTTCAACTTCTTAACTGCGTGCTCTAAGGTGGTTAACATCTACACATTTGGTTGTTTCAAATTGAGTTGGTTTTATTATCCATGTTTTTTAATTACTTGATGTGCTTTGTTCTTGTTATTTAGAATTATTTGCAATGTATATGTATGACCAGAAACTGAATTACAATACATCATTATAACTAGTACATTATTACAAATTAGGGCACATAGGACATTCATTACAAATTGCATAAGTCTGCTTCTTTTTTCATCTTTTTGGATAAGTGATCCTCAGGTGAAGATGATTCGAAAATGGTTGTATATTGTCTGGTTTGGATTTGCAGGCGAAAAAGAGTCTGCAACAGTCTGAATTTGTTCAATTGCAACCATAAAAATATGTTTGTAACAGTTTGATTTTGGTTAATTCTCAGCCACATATCTTATTTAAAAGTGATTGTAGGATCTGTTTTTTCAAAAAAACGAAACTGTTTTTTCCATAAAAAATAAACGTCATGTGGTACCTTATACTGGGCGCGTGACAACATTAGTGTGCACGTGTGTGCAACATTAGACATTGTTGCAAACTTGTAAATATTTCAACTAACTGATGTTAGTTATTTTAACAGATCGGTTACTTGACGTACTAGACTAACGGTCAACGACCCAAACACTAAATGGATAAACTTGGGACCCAAACACAAAGACGTATCCAAATCTACGACCCAAACATTAATTTGCTCAAATCGTAAAATCGTCTTCCACCCAGTAGCAGAAGCATAGAAATATTCGCATATATTTCTGATCTTGTATCAAGGATACGAGCTCTGTTATTCTACACATATTCAGTAAAATAATTAAGAATAAAGTCTCTACAGATAGCTAGGCGTTCTATACTGATCACGTAGCATTTTTAAATGTACAAATAATAGAGAACTAGTCTCAAGTCGCAGAACTTCCACGGCTGAATTCCTTGAACTTGTTTTGTATGCCCGTTGATATTCAAATTCTTATTTGAAAAACATCAATTTATTATTGTATACACCACAGAAGTAGCGTCCAAACACAAGCAACGGAACAGCGCATGGTTATACGAAGTTTTGGTCTTACTCAAGCTTTGTTACTTGAGGGCGCGTCAATGCCTAGCCATGTCCTTCTTGGATGCCTCCATACTCACAGCTCTGTCCCTCAAGGTCGCGTCTTATCCTAGGCACAATGCCTTGAGTACCATCACCAACACTGGTACTCAAGAGCATATATCGAGATTTTGCCTAGTTCTCGAGAACACGACGCCCATCTCTTGCTCGGTACTTGGGAACTTTTGTGTAAACGTGGCTTCGAACACTTCCAAATCTGTGTCATTTATGAGTTTTGTCACTTTCAAGCTTGTGTACAACTACTAGACTTATTATTTTTACTAGACTTGACAGTGATCAGTTTACTTAACCACCTAGTGGACTGATCAACTTCCCTCACTAATTTAATAAGTTTGTATCCTAATTTTACCAAAATAGTAGTAGTCCATGACTTCACTATTTTTCTATGAGACATCAAATATGTCACATGGGGGGATTCTCATTGGATTATTGGTTTGGAAGTTTACAGCAACGTGCGATGTGGCAACATATTTACTACGAGAAGGTAATAAGTAGTTGGACGGTTAAGAGCGGTTGATAGGATGAGGGAGTAGTGGTCATACAGTCTTCCTGACATAGCAGACATGATTCCACCACAATCTCCACAATCAACACTTCTCTATCTCTTCAAAACTTCTATAACTTACGAGAAATCAGTGTGCTCACTACAAGACTATAAATAAATGGTTTCATCTATTTGAAAAGAACAACAGATCTATCTCAGAGATAATCAGGTTCATAGTCATAAATTCAGTTTAACCACCATATACTGTAAATTCATCACAAAATGATTTCTCAACCTTTTCTGGTTTTTTCCCGTAAGGTTAACTCATCATCTCCACCTTTGTGATCGAAGCAAGACGTGAACGATCATTTCTTGGTTTAAGCTCGTCTTGTACGATTTTGATCTCTCGAACCTACAAAAATTACTCTTTGCAGTACATTTATTTTTCACCCAAAAACACTAGTGTTATGCCAATATTTCAAATATTGTATTTTTCTTTGCTAAAGAAAATATTAGACAAATTAGATATTGTTCAGACTTTTGGTGCAGAATAAAGATAACCGTAAAAGGTTATATTTAATATATCAGAGTTCTATTTGCACCAGCAAGGCTAACGGTGGATTAATAATTATAAACCCTCCCAAATTCAACTTGGCTCTCCTTATTAGACTTGCTTGGCTCCTTACTGAAAATCCATAGCAATTATGGTGCAAAATCCTGATGTTTAACTATTTCTCCTCCTCAAATTAAAAAGAGACTTGTAAGATCTTAGGTATGGGCTAGCATTCGCAAAGGGCTTAAAGTTGTCAAGTCAAATCAATGTTTGGAAGTTTAGAATGGGTCCAATATATTGGTTTGGATTGATAGATGGTTGCCTAATACTAACACTCCTAAACCAAAACAGAACGTTATTATAGATTTCAACCTTAGAATTGTGGTTCTTATTAATTACCAAGGTAAATAGAACTATCAGCTTATTAATTTTTTGTGGTAATGAAAAAAATAAACAAATATTGGATGCTTGGACTGTTGAACTTTAATCTTCTCATAATGATGTGATTACTAGAAAATGGATAGGTACGAAGGGTGGGACAATTTTTGTGAAATCTACTAATCACTTTCTTTTTATATGGAAATAGTGTTCCAAAAAAAAAAAGGACTGGATAGGGATATAGGACCTCCATGTTATTCCTAAAACTAATATTTTCCTTTTGAAAAGCAATCAACGGTTGTTTATACATCACAGAGAACATTGGAATATATGTTACAATTAATATAAATTACCCATTGTGTTATGCTTTTTATGCTAAAATTGTTAACCATATGTTCTTGAGTGTATTTTTCACATAAGCAATATGGAGATTCCTTTCAATATATTATATATTCATATATGGATCCAACATGACATTCAAAGATTGGGTCATTTGCTGGGTCAATTAAAATAATGGCAAACTTCACATTGTTTATGTTTTATAGTTTATTTGGAAGTATAGGTGCAAAGTGTTATTTGAACAAAAATTTCAAACCCATGGGGTCTTATGGCATTATCAGGCTCAATAATTATGGAAATGTTAGTGATTTTGCAGGAGGATCTGGATGGTGTAGCAGTGTTAGTGAAGCAAAAGGAAGAGTTGTATAAAAGAAGTTAGATAAGCTACATGAAAAAATCTCGATAATGTTGTGTTCCTAAATGATAATATATAGTTGATTTTCTTGCTAAGAACCACGGTTCTGCCGACTAAAAATGTAGATCTTTCTTGACTAGTATTAAGAAGTTAAAGGTAACAACTTTAATAATTTTCCTTTATGGACGTTAACAGAAAGTATAATAATCTAGCTGAAAAACTAGTTAAGTTATTGTTGAAATTTGTTACCATCGTATCTTTGTTGATGGTGTGCAACTAGAAAAAATTGGTTTAGTAAAGCATGTAAAAAAAAAAAAGTAACCTGTTGAAAAATAATATGGAAAAAAATAAATCATAATTAATAACAATATCTTCTCGCTTTTAGAAAGCGAGTTTAAAAAAAATTAATTATATCAAGGGTTCGATTAAGAATACTCTAAATATTAAGGATGTTTATTAAAATAACATCTATTAAAATAATATAATAATATTTATATCCGACCAGAAGAGAAAGATATATATCCTACGTTGAGAACCCGTAGGTTCATTTGTGCCCGTGATAAAACAGTTCAAGGATTATTTTATTTTTGGATCCCATTAAAATGATATTAATACCACACGATTCCAAAAAGATCAAATGTCAACCCGCAGGTTCATTTGTGATGTGACAGTATAATTCAAGGATTATTTTATTTTTGAATCTCAATCAAACAGTTGACTGGTCAAACTGTTAGAAACTGCTAAGTAATTATATTTTAATATTATTTTAAAATTTTGATTTTTTTTGTATTGAAATAGGTTGATTTTTAATTTCTTTTAAAAAGAATTTAAAAATTATTTTCAAAATTTTGTTAAACATTTGATTTTTTATTTTATTTCAACAACTATGATTCTGCAGTGATTGGCATAACGGATTATATATTCCAAACTTTCACCCCATGGCTTTTTAGCACAAATAACTTCAAAGTTGGACAACAACTTTGCAGTTAAATGTGACGGGACGGGAGTATTTCAAATAAGTAAGATCTCATGCGGAGTTGTTATTAGTTCCCCGCAGTAGTGCTCTTTGGCTACTTTATATTGTTGGATGAACGTCGTGACAAAGTGGGCAACATATGTAGAAGTGGGATTGTTACAAATGGTATAAGAGTCGATATCAGGTTACCTATTGAGGATGGGAGGATAAACTAGACAGGTTAGGTCAGGTACTTGTTTCATGAGAGACATGGAACCTCATATATTTAGGCTAATATGATTTGTAGTCGGGAAAAACTTCATCTTAAGGTGGTGGATTATAGTAGCCATGAATCGGTCATTGTTGGTCAAATGGAATATATTTTATTATACACCATAAACTTTAACGATGCCTTTTCAGTACATTTAGTTTCATAGTTAGAAAAAAAATCTACAGGTAAACATGCTCTGATGGAAGTAATCCATGGGTGATCTAATGAGTATTTGTCGTCGGATGACCCTAATTTGTGCCCTTTGAATGCCCCAGATTATCGGATGGCTGCATTGGTTAAGTGGGAAGGATATCGATGGAAGTGGTATATTGTAATTGTAACACCTCGTACTAGGCAGTTGTTAGCGGAATGGAATATATGGCACGATATATCCTAAACTTTCACTAAGGAATTTTCAACATAAAAATCGACTAGGTTTTTGATTAAAAACCTAGCCGGTAAAAGTCTTCATATATGTAGAACACCATAAAAACCAGCCAAGTTCTTAAAGATAGATGGATAGATAATTAATTCTAAACCCTCACACAAAGCCGATCTTATGTACTTTTTGATTCCTGGTCCTTCGCTTTATGGCATCATCATCTTATGCGACTAGGAAAGCTCGTTCACTTTTGGATCTCAGTAGAATATAGCTTTCTTGCCTGTAGAGGAACTGAAAGTACTCAAAGCATATGGACCTAGACCACCTAATATAACTGAAGACCTAGCCAATTGTGATTCTGTTATTCATATCCATAAAAATCGATGCATAAAAAAACTTTATAATCTAAAAATCTAAAACTTCACTCATTATTATGTATAATTCTAATATACCAATACTAACTATAATCTATAATTTTAAATCTCACTAATTAAATCTAATTATCAATAATTTAAATAAAACTAATTAATTAACACGTAATTAAACGAGAATATCTTAGTTATTATAAAATATTTGGATAAGGAATTTTTAATTTTATTTCGTCATATTCTACGGTCCTTCTAAAATTTCAGCAACTAGACTTAGGAAAAAAATAAAAAAATAATAATAATAATCCGTTGGAGCGTTGTTGTTTACCAGCTCTATACAGAAGAACCCTCATATAGGGGCTTACGCTTCTAATAGAGGGGCTTTTCATGTGAAGACAAAACAGGATCATTAGATATGGATTTTAAAAATCCCATATCCATTATATTTTCATAATGGCTAAACTATCCTTATTTAGTTAATAAAAACTAATCTAATTAGCTAATAGATTAGACTAATAATAATTAATCTAAAATAATGTTATACTTAATCAAATCAATTTTTTATATATTTTGTTTTGGTGGGAAGAAAAAGTAGAAGAATTTTTTTTTTTTTAGATTTTTGAAAAAACCCTAAATTTTGATTCACTCAACCAAAATGAGTGATTCTAGTGAGAAATTTGAGGTGGGTGAATTCTTGCATGATAACTTAAACTCTTGGCCTTTTTATTGCTCAAATTTTCTGAAAGTACGTAAAAAAGGAAGAAAAAAAATGTGATTCAGGAAAGTTTACGGTTGAGTTTTCATCTCGAACCCAATTGTATGTAAAATTTACGGTTAGATGTTCATCCTAACCTAACCGTAACTGGCCATCAATGGAGGAAAAACCCAATTGTAACAGTTTTACGGTTGGGTTTTTAGCATCGAAACCAACCGTAACTCATTATGTGCATGAGTATTTATTGCACCAGTTACAGTTGGGTTCGACCAAAACAATTCCAAACGTAAATGGAATTACGGTTGGGTTTGATATTTGATTCCCAACCGTAATTCACCCTTTTTTCCCTTTTTCTTACGGTTGGTTAGACCAATCGAACCCAAACGTAAAAACTTTCACGGTTGGGTTTTGACATCTACACCAAACCGTAAAAGTTACGGTTGGAAAACCCAAACGTTAAAAGAAACCCCAAAAAAATGAGCTATCAGGGAAATTTACGGTTAAAAAAACCTAAACGTGAAAAATCAACTAAATTTTTGCTACAAGTGAATTTTATGGTTCGAAGGTGAGAATTGAACCTAACCATAAAATGTCATCTTCATCTTCATTATGTGAATCTACGGTTGGAAATTGGAAAAACCTAAACGTAAATTTAATGAAAACCCAGTTACGGTTGGGAACCTAATCGTAAGTTCTTCAAAACATGAATTGACGGTTGGATTCTGAATAGAACCCAACCGTAAATAATTCTGAAAACCTTTTTTTTAATCAATTAATCAAATAAGATATCAATCACAAAAAGGAGAAAAAGAACATGGGTTCTTGTCGAATCATACCTCATATACACCATGTGTTCTTTTTGAGGAGTTTCAATGCCTTCCCCACCGATTTCTTCTTCAATTTCTTGATTAGGTTAGTTTAATTGATTTTAATCGTCATCACTACTACCTTTTATACCTTTAGTAGGATTCTTCATCTTCAAATCGCCGATTAATTGATGAGGAATTTTGGTGAAGAAAAAAATGGGAAAAAAAAAGTTGAAATTAAAAAAGAAAAATTAAAAAAATAATGTAAACATTTGATATTATTATAGAATATCCTCTAACTAACTATTGAGAAAACCTGAAACCTTAAAAAACCTCTCTATTAAAAATATAAACCCCTACATAAAGGTTCATCGAGAACGTCAGGACTATTTCCATGTGGAAACCAAGGTTCGATATGGATCCAACATGGTGCCCCAATTTTTACCCCCAAATCATGTTGGACACTGCCACACTAGTACTTCAGAAAATTTTAAAAAATTTTTGGATACTAGCTGTTTATGTACTGTGCAAAATGTCCAAGTGATTTTTGGCTTTTTCTCGATATATTAAATGAAAGTATAGACGCCAAAAATGAAAGAAAATATTAAATGAATATGCTTCAAGGCGGTTTGAAAGAGACCTGTACACCTTTCTGCCAGCAAATAAGTCATTCGGCAGCTTTCTAAGATTCGATTGAACTAACACCACCTGCTGCATTACAAAACTGCGTGATGCCAGCTATGAGAACTTTGAATGGGTCCATCGGACCGTTGCTGATCCGAGGCTTAAAGCCCTATGCATGTCTCATCGGACTACAAAACCCAAAACTACCTAAAAGGTATCGCGGGGACAAATATTAAATGAAAAGCAGTATGAGACAATATTGAATGAAAAGCTGTATCCACGATCCGCAGATATAATAAATAATATTTTTTCAAAGTTTATACGAACCAAAGTTAACAGGTTGGAAGTATTTCATGCGTCGATTACGTACAATTACCAGGTAAAAAGAAAATTATCTACCGATAAGACATGTCCAAGCTTCGTAGTCCGATAAAACATGTCTAGGCTTTAAGCCTGAGATCATTTGTTTGCCATCACCAAAACTTTTGGCTCATAGTCATGATATTTACTTCAATAAATTATCCAAGCAAAATTAAGGGCTATTATAAAGAAGTAATGAAATTAAGATCACCGGTTGTATTTTGATAAATCTTTCTCATTAACAAACCGACTACAAACCCTTATATAGGAACAGCAAGGGAAGACCAGTCGTGTCTTTTGGCTCTTTACAAACACCTTATTCTTACATCCTCGCATTCCCTACACTATTAGAGCAATTTCTGTGGGGTTTGGTATAAAGGATGATTTGCCAAGTTAGATGGATGGACAAATTTGACTTTTGACAATAGGAGATTGGCTAAACGGTGCGTATTGAATCGACAGAGGTAAGTTGAGCCGTTCGGCCTAGGTTGAGCCGAGGCTCGGTGCAAGTTGGAACGAACTAATCCTTATACATGAACAACGGCCATTACAGAACAATTGATAGAACGATTGAATCAATTGGAGTTAAAAGATCAGTTGACTACACGTCTATTGAACCAACATTTTAGGACATTCACGGAGTCCGTGAGCATAAGTCCCTATCTTGTAGGAATTTCTCTGTTAGAAAGAGTGTGTGATACACAACAAGGATCTCCATATATGTGCAACCTCCACAAGATCCTAGAGAAGCTTACAGAAGACAATAGATTTTGGCACATCTCCAGCTCATCATTGTGATTTCGTTGGATCTGATGATGGATCTCAATTTGCAGGAGCAAGTCAAGGGTTTGGGGATTTACTTAACCGACGCTATTATGAAAGGAATTGGTCCGAAAATGAATAGTTATGTTTTATTTAATATTTGTAATAATATAACCTTAATTTTAACCATTATCTAGTGCAATTCTTAATTTAAATTAAATGTAATTTGATTTGATTTCAAAAGGAAGAAACAAGCTTAATTTTATTGGATTAACTAAAATTATATTAGAACACTAATCTGAGCCGTTAGATTATAGAAATTGTTTGAATTTAAGGAAAAGAAATGAGAGTCGTTGGATTATAGAAATTAGACTTGACCGTTGTCGAATCAACTTGAGCCTCGCTTGGTAAACTCCTCAGAATACCAATTTGTCAAGTCATTTTTTATGTTTGTTAATCCCACTGTGGGGTGGTATTTGGCAAACTAGCCAATATACCAACCACACTGGCTTTGCTCTTACTCCCTCCGTTTCAAAATGATAAACAAGGTTACTATATTTGGGTATGTCAAAAAGGTAGGTTTGTTATCATGAATAGAAAGTCAAATATTTTAAAATTACCTGGCCAATTTGAGGGCGACCAAAAACTAATTAGGGGTGAATAATAAAACAAAATAAGGTCATTTTGAAGTAATCTCAATGCATACCTTATCCATATATTTTCTATAATGACTAATATATCCTTGCTTAATTAGTGTTAGTTTTGATTAATTAGTTAATTAATTTGGTTATAGTTGTTAGAAAATTATTTGAGTTAGTTTTGGTAGAGAATTCGAGAGTGTTTTAGATTGATTTTTCGAGTTATAGTTTTGTACAACCGGTAGGCTCGTGATTTTTATTTCTACCGATTATAGGTGTCTCCCCAAATTGAATTTCTCAAAACCTTCCAAAATTTCTAACTCTTCATCTTTCACAATCGGTAGTAATTGAAAATTTATATCTACCGATTGTAGCCAGAATTGAACTAAACTTTAAAATTTTAAACTTTGTAATCGGTAGTTTAATGATCAAATTAACCTACCGACTATACTTTTTTTTTTTGTACAAAACTTACTACATATTGTTCATTAAACTACATATAGTTTAACCCTAAACGAAACTACCGATTATCACTAAATTTGGATCCAGTAATACAATCGGTAGTTTATGTCTAAATCTAACTACCGATTGTGATCGATGTTTTTGAGGATCACTAACTTGCACAATCGGAAGTTTAACCCTATCCGAAACTACCGATTATCACTAAATTTTGGTCCAACAGTCGGTAGTTTATAACCTAAACATAACTACCGATTGTGCATGATGTTCATGAGCAATGAAGAACACTAACATAATCGGTAATTTAATACAACCAGGAAACTACCATTGTGAAATCTAACCTAAAACCCTTGATATTCTAGTGACTAATTCATTTGATTGAATCAATATAAACACAAATAATGGTAAACTCTTACCTTATTGGAGCCATTACAAAGTTCTGGAGAGTCGGATTTTCGGAATCGGTCTCCGTTTCTAGGTCATCCTCTTCGCGTTCTTCGTGTTGTTCTTCAACAATCTCTCGATCTCTTATTCTTGTGGTAAAATCCGGCCACTCTGTATTAGGAGGTTGACGAGTTGCTTGCTTTTGTCGAGTCATCTTTAGATTGTAATAACGACGATGAATTGGTTTACAATTAATCGGTTGAAGATGAATTTGAAATGCCACAATCGGTAGTTTGAAGTGGATAGAAGAAGAAGAGAAAACAGAAATTGGAAATCGGTAGTTTGAGAGGAAGTAGTGTGAAATAAGTGTAGGTTTAGGTTTTATTAGTGAAAGGTTTTTTGGTAATTATTTGATTAGTAAAAGGGTATTTTAGTATTTTTACATACCCCTAGGTCACCCCTTAGCCACATCCATGGGATTGGGTTAAAAAAGTCGTCCCTAATTAGTTTTTGGTCGCCCTCAAATTGGCCAGGTAAAATTACTACTTTACCCACATAGGGGACCACTTTTTTTTTCCCTATTTTTATTATTTAAATACAAATGAACACTTTTCTTCTAAGGAAAAAACATAAAAATTTAGTTTGAATGATTGGTTTTCTCACAGAGCGGCGGTATAAAAGTTGATGAAGATTTTTGTTTTGATTTTGTTACCACATTGGTATAAAAGTTGATGAAGATTTTTGTTTTGATTTTGTTACCAGATTGGAATAATTGTGGCAGTATGCTTTGACATTTGCTTTTACAATGCGTAAATGTGGATTCTTTGGCTTATGACATACCTGACAGGTATAGCATTATAAGACCATTTTCATATAAAGAATTGAACCCTAACAGAAATCTTAGCCTTCCCTTCCAGAAGAAAAAAAAAGGTTTAGAAAGACTCGAGAGGTTGAGGTCTGATTTTCTGTCTCAAAGACATAGTAGCAGCTTTAGATAAAGTAACACCAGAAGCGTTAGTTTAAGTAACTTTCCATTTTCCATCACAGAGAAAAATAAGTAAATATATAACAAAAGGAGGAATGAGAATTTCTGGAATAAAAAGACATCCAGGAAAAGAACCCACGAACAGTGGGAGTTGGAAGATTAAGATAACATAATAACCCGAAGAAGAAGAGCAAACGTGAATTTGGTAAGGACTAAAACCAGAAAGACATTGAAACTTCTCTTTCTTTTTAAATCTCTCTCCTAACTTCTTCCTGAATTCTGATTGTCCTGTCCAGCATTCTCACCTCCCATCAGCAGACGTAAATGTATCAGCAAATCCTGATGGCCGAGTGGGGATGCTGGTCTGCGTGCTATCCACACTGGCAAGGAAAGAAGATGTGGCTTCAAGATTGCTACTGCTTCCCTCAAATTGCTGCCATTTTTTAAGTGCTTGAGGAAGTGTCATATCAAGATCGATTCCATACATGTCTTCATAATCTGGCTCTGCTGGTTTCCAGAGCTCCACCAGAGATGATAATGTGTTTACTATGTGACTCATATCAGGTCTTTGATAAGGTTCCCTTGCACAGCAGTGACCAGCTAGTTCTGAGACAGTTTTAATGGTGACCATTGTCTCTTTAGTGATGTCGATTGTAGGGTCAATTGCTTTAGAGAAGTTTTCTTTGCTGAGGTGCATTCTTCGTCGAGTGCCTTTCTACCTGTTATTAGCTCCATTAAAATCACACCAAAACTGTACACGTCAACCTTGGTCGTTACTCTTCCAGTTGCTGTTCAAACAGAAAGAGAATGAATATCTGGTTTGCTCCAAATAACACTAACTTAGGAAAAGGTAAATCAGTCGGTTGATTAACCTTATAAAACAATTACTATGAAAGAAAAAAAAGTGACAGTATTGACTTTAAATTTGGTGAATAATCAAAGGAATCTCTTGGTAAACCAAACATAAAAATCTATGATTTCGGAATGTCTGTACCTAAGAATTGGCTTTCGCAGATGTGTGATGGTCAATTTAACTATTAAGGTTCTCGGTGTATGAATCTAACAGTCACCTTTATCTAAATGTGTAATCAAACGAATTGACATCTGAGATATCTAAGAATTAAGCCATCTTTCAAACAAAGTTAAGTAAGACATATTTTTAACTATTAAAAGAAAATGACAGTACTGAGAAGATAAGTAACTAACTGGGATCATACAACATCTTTCAAACAAATTAAAGGTGTAAATGTGTAATGTAAGACTATAACTCAAACTAATTGACCACCAAGTTGAAAATCAGAGACTAGATCTAGAACTGAGATACAGACTCACTGTTCGACTTCTACGTGCAGTTTAAAAAGTTTTGCACCTGCGGTTCTTTAAGAATACTAACAATCTTCGAAACCAGCCACTCTCCTACCACAGCTTATGTTTGATAGTTTAGCTGGGAAATCAAAACAATTCCTAAGTGTGATATGGTTGTTTTTAAATTTTCCAGAAAAAATAAATGCTTCTCAGTCTAAGCAGTAAGCATGTATTATACAGTTAAAAACATTTAAATGCATATTCTTGGAAAGCAAATAACTTACCTGCATATTCTGGGGCAAGATATCCAAAAGTTCCAGCAAGTTTTGTTTCAATAGAAAACTTCCCAGTAGGAGCATTACGAACAAGACCGAAATCAGCTACCTTAGCCCTCATGTCATCTCCGAGAAGAATGTTTGAGGGCTTCAGGTCTCTGTGGATGAAACTTTGTTGGGCTAAACCATGAAGATACTCAACACCCCTAGCAACGTCTAAAGCAATGCTTAACCTTCTAGTCCAATCAAGAGGCTTAAACACTCCTTCATTCCAATTAAAAAGATGTTGACTTAGGGTTCCTTGGGGAATATACTCATAAACAAGAAGCCTTTCATTTCCATCCAAACAGTAACCAAGAAGAGCAACGAGATGCCGATGACGGACTTTAGTAAGAACAGCAATTTCAGACATGAACTCGTGCAATCCTTTCCCACTCATAACTCCACCTTCCATTCTTTTCACTGCAATCCTTGTTCCGTCATCTAGTTCCCCTTTGTAAACTGTTCCAAATCCACCACGACCTAAAATATTTTCTTGACTAAAATTGTTTGTAACATTTCTTAACACTTGAATTGAAATGACCATATTTCCTGCTTCAACAACATGTGTATCACTTGGGACGCTGCTTGTTTGGCTGTAGTTTTCACTTGATCCACCAGCATTCACAGTTGAACCTGTAACAGTAATCTTGAGTATCTCGAGATCAGATCCTGAGTGGCGAGGATGGACAACCATTGCATTGGGGCTTTGAACTCTACCAAACCGCTTTTGTTTTCTTTTGTACAGACAGAAACAGATCATTCCGAGCAAAGAAAATATAAAAACTGCCCCAAATACAGAACCCACAATCGCTCCTACTGAAATAGATGATTTCTTGTTTCTACTCCTTGAACTACCAGAGTCGCTACCTGAAGAACCAGGTGAACCACTAGATGGGCTTCCTGGAGGTGAAGCGATATCCTTCCCAATGTCTGGGTTTCCATTAGTATTCACTTTCAGATTACTATTATAAGGTGGAATCCTTCCAGAAAGCTGATTGTTTGAAACATCAAGTAATTTGAGATTAGGCAGAGTCATCAACTCTGTTGGAATAGTACCAGTTAGGTTATTGTCAGCAAGAACAATTCTTTGAGCGATTTGAGCGATGAAATTTCAGGAGAAATGGTACCTGTAAGACCAAATTTCTGAAAATTAATAAGAGTAATATTTCTACCAATGCAACTGATTCCCAAATACTGCACACAAGGATCATTTCCCTTCCAATTTTGTGCAAACTTAAGAGGATAACCCAGCGACCTCGCAAAGGAAAGTAATACATTAACACGAGGATCACAATCACCAGGAGCAGACAAACAGAAGCTGTTTGTTTCCACCTTCAAATCTAATTTCACAGAACTATCAAATTCAGGTACAGGCCCTTGAAGATGATTATTTGTCAAGCTTAAGATTTGCAGACTTTTAAGACCAGTTAGAGATGAAGGAACAGGACCAGGAAACAGGTTATCTCTTAGATTTAATTCCCTCAAATTACTTAGATTTGTGAAATCAGGTAAAGGCCCAGAAAACTTGTTAGTTTGTAACCAAACTTGGGACAAAGATAATATATTTGACAAAACACTGATATCTCCAGTAAGTTTAGTATCACCTGCCTGTCCGTTCAACCAAAGAGATTGTATAACAGAAGTAGCAAAACTTTTAGGAATTCCCCTTCAAGATTATTATTAGCCACATGAAATAATGCTAAAGCAGGAAAATTATCTCCTCCTAAGAAATCAGGGATTGTACCTTTAATATTGGCTGAATTAGCAGAAAAATTTACAATTGTTGAAGCACTTTTAAAACTATCAGGAATTTCCCAAGATGAAAAAGGATTGCCATCTAAATCAATCGCTTGAATTGAAGTAAGCCCAGAAAAGAAATCAGAAGGAATGGAAGAGAAGTTATTCTTACTTACCACTACTACTTGTAATGAACTCAATCCACTTAAACTTGGAAGATCACCGGAGAGTTGGTTCCCTTCAAGTTCTAACCTTTCCAAAGATGTTAGGTTATTCAGATTGCGTGGAAGAGTACCAGTAAGACTTAAATCTTTAAGTTGAATCCGCGTAACCCTATTTTCAATACATTGAATGTTTACCCATTTACAAGGATCTGGATCAGACCAACCTAGATCTTTTGGAGAGATTAAACTCTTCTGTAAATCAAGCATTACTGCAACATCACTAGGGTTTGTTTGAGACTTTACAGTGAATAATAGTAATGGAAATACCAGAAGAAATAGGGTCAAAACCCTAAGTTGGAAATTGTTTTTTTTCATGATAATCTGAATCTGAGTTTCAGAGGTAGATTTTTCTTCTTTATTCAGGGTTTTGATTTTTTTAGAGCAACCGCAGCGGACGACTATACCAAGAGTAAAGATTAAATTTATCCTTTGGTTGCCTAAAATCAATCGCGACGGACGAGTATATATAGGAATGAGGCGAGTAAAACCACTGTTTTAGAGAATTTTTTTCCAAATCTTATACATACTCGCACACTCTTTTAATTGGGCGTCAACAAAAGACGTTTCCTTATGAAAGCGTTTTGAAACACGGACGCAGTGGCTGAGAAGCGTTTGATGAAACGCTCACAAAAGAATGCGTATGAAGTAACGCTTCACTAGGAGAACGCTGGAAGAAGAAACGCAAGCCAAATGAGCGTCTTGTTAAAACGCTCTACTGAAATAATATCCGTATACCATACGTTCTATTAAAAAGACGTCGGATAACAGGCGCTCACTTAGGAGAGCGCCGGAGCACCAGAAGCTCTCTTAGGAGAGCGCCGGAGCACCAGTCTTATTAACGCTCATACTGGTGGACGTGCTTCATTACGCGCTTCTTTAGGTGAACGTGAAACTCAGCTCACGCTTCCATTGGTGGACGTTTCAATACTAAGCTCTATTATAGAGGGGCTTCTGGCATTCAGACGTCTTTTAGGCACAACGTATATCACTAAACGTCCATTAGTGTGGACGCTTAAACATACGTTTGATTACGGAAGCGTATGAGTATGCAACGTTCATTTATAAGTGCGTCTGGTTCCAGAATATGAAACACTCACCAAAATATGCGCCCAACAACATACGTCCCACTAAAAAAACGTCCTTGTCACCTAACGTTCATCTATAATAACGCTTTATAACAGACATCCGATTAAAAAAACGTGCGATCATATTTACTCATAAAACTGTTGTGTTTAAAATGAAAAACGACTAAATTTTTTACTTTTTGATATTTAGGATAATCCAACCGTTACGGTTGCCCTTAGGTTGAGCATTGTTGTTACAGAAGCAAAAGTTGTGGATTACAAAAGACGCGTAGAAAAAGAAAAGAAAAAAGAACAGAAGTATAGAATCCAGAGAGAAGAGTATATCTACAATGTGCTGGTGAGCTGTAGTGACTACTCAATACTCCATCACTAGGATAGCAGTGTCCGTGATTGAGACCAGCACATGTACACCCTTATCTCACTCTACTTACTAGGAGAGAGAAAAGCACAAAAAAAAATGGGTGGCATTTCCCTACCCTCTTGTATAACTCCGTGGAACAGGCCAATCTGTCTAATGCTTGACTTCCGCATTTCCGTGGAAAAATCTTTAACATGGGAAAGATGTGAACACCATTAGACTCAAGTCTTAAAGCTTAGTTGCGTTCAGCTAATTCACAACCCTTTAGGAAAGTAATATATTTCTAGGAATTACTAGCTAATCCTATATTAGGGATCCATTTAACCTCTAATTTTATATTAAAACTCGCTTTAATCATTAATCCAAAAATTTGTTTCTGGATTAGTTTTGTTACTCACGCGTCCAATTCACGTGACAACAATGAGAAACTGATTTTCAATATTCCATAAATACCTCTTTCTTCTACCAACTATATATTTAGCCAAAATCAAAACTTCCAAAAAAAAATCACCAATTGTAGCTCACAGATTTTTCTTCTCTTTCTTCTCTTTCCGCTTCAGTGGTGTTTTTCAGTTTTAGGGTATCGTCAATCTCCAGGTAATTTTCTTTTAATCTTCTTCTCTGTATTTTTCTCCAGGTACCGTCAATCTCTGTTTTTTTTTTAACTGAAATCATGATAGTCAACTTGATTTCATGTTTTGTTTGTTTTCTTATACTGAATCCGGATTAGAAACGTTTTCTATGATGTACATTTTGTTGAATTTCACGATCGATCTCGTTTTTGTTCGTGTTTTAGTTTTCTTTTCATCTTTTGAAACTGATTTTGTAATCGTTCTATTTTGTTCATTATATTGTCGTATTCAGTGTTTTTACATGTTGTTTGATAATCGGTTTTATTTGGTTTTCTTTTATTTTTTCAGCGAATCATGATTTTTGTTCTTTCTTTTTCTGTATGTTTTGAATGTTTCTTCAGTACATATTAATACGTACTGTTTTTTCTTAACTTTTTCGATATATATTGTTTTTATAGTATACTTTTTTTGAATCAGTACATATTTTGTTTGTACTGTTTGTTTGTTATGTGTGTTTCTATAATATGTGTGATACTTCTAAAACAATACATATTATGTTGTATTGTAGATTAAGTATTCCCATCATCTTAAAATATATGTTTTGGTTTTTGTGTTTATGTGTTATTTTATATGCATCACATTTCTTCAGGTTCAACATGTCAGGTGTTGGTTCTAATCCAAATAGCTTTTGCTACTCTCATGTATACCACAAGCAACACCACATTGCATATTTGGTTACGTTATCTTCGACTTTGGAAGATTTGAAGTTTACTATTTGTAATGCATGGAGCTGGTTGACTCCATCAACTATTGTTGTTAATTATGTTAAAAATGGAGTGAAAGTCCCTGTACTTGCTGATGTATCCCTTCAAGGTCTTGCTGCATTGCATTTTACGAAGAATTCAGATTTCTTTGAGTTGCATGTTGATGTTGTGTTATCCTGTGCATCTAATTCTTTGACAATTACTGATATTGACAACAGTGCTGAGTTGGTTTTGAGTGCTAGGAACAGTTATTTGAAAGATTTTAAAGAGGTTGCAAGTGTTCTTTTTTCTGATGGTTGGGAGAATCTTTTTGAAGATAAAAACCATCTCTTCCATAGTGGTGTTGAAGTTGTTCGGTTAGCATGTCAGAAATATTGTTTGAGGACTGGATATAAGGTTAAAAAATTGAAGAATGACCTTGAGAGATTCACAGCCAGATGCAGCAATGACAGTTGCTCTTGGATGCTTCACGCGGTTGCCATGAATGGGTCTTTGGATGTGTTTAAGATAAAGTATTACATGGGTAGGCACACTTGTGGCGCTGGTTATAGGTTGAGGAGTCCAACTCTTTCGAGGAAGCTTGTAAATTATTTAGTTCATGAGCGTGTCAAGCACAACCCTCTCATAAAGCCGCAAGAGATCATGGATTACATTAAAGTTGGTGGAGGGATCAACATCAAGTATCACCACGCATATCATGCACTAGAGTTATCGCATGAAATGATTTTTGGTGACGATGTAAATTCATACACTGATCTTGCTTGGTGGGTCACTGATGTTCGGGAAACCAACCCAGGGTCTTATATTTGATTTTGATTTCAACGACGCAACAAAGAGATTCCACATACTTTTTATTTGCTTTAGAGCTTGTAGAGAGGGTTATAAACTTTGTCGTCCAATGATTTTTTGTGATGCGATATTTCTTACCGGGAGGTTTAAAGGAGGTCTAATGGCTGCTACATGTCTTAATGGCAATCAAGGTAACTTTTTTATATGGTACATATTTTTGATATGTATCTGTTTTTTATGTACTTTAGGATCATACACATCATACATAAAGTACATATTGATATACATTGTATGTATAACATATTTTTTGAAGGTGCAGACATGAAGTACATATTTGGTATGTACATCTATATGACAACAATAAAATACATCTGTAATCAAGACATGAAGTACATATTGATATGGTTTTTTATATTTTGTTTTCCAGGTTTTTATCCTTTTGCATATGCATTAGTTCTTGGCAAAGATAATGATAATTGACATTGGTTTATGGAAAATCATAAAAACGTTGTGGACCATCGTCCCATCACCTTTTTGACTTACCGGGGTGAAGGTTTGTTGAATGCAATTCCTGAAGTTTTCCCTGATTCTTATCATCGCTATTGTTTTTTCCACTTGAAAAAGAACTTACCCATCAGTAAGGCTGATGAAAAGTATAAAGAAGTGGTGGACTGTTTCCAAAAAGCAACATATGCGCTTTCTCCAGCTAGATATGAAGAAGGTCTTCAAGGAATGGTTTATCTAGGAAGGCCTTGGGTTTCTCAATACTGCCGTAACATTCCTAGGAAAAGTGGTCTAGTGCATACTTCCCAGGCTGTAGGTATGGTCAGACTTCTTCAAGCATTGATGATTCTTTTAATAACTGGATTCACCACGAGAAGAAGTTACCTCCTTGTGCTCTCTCTGACACAATCAGGTTTTTATAAGTTTCTTGTAACTATACAAACATATATGTACTACATGTTTGTTATTTTTTAAATTTTTTTTATCATGTAGGCTTCACGTAATGGAGTTGATGTCTGAACTTCGTGAAGAAAGTCTTTTGATGGATCCAGAACTCTTAACCCCTGTGTATCAAGCCTTGCTTGAACTACGCATTCAAATTGGTCGTCCTTGGAAAGTTAGTCAGTCATATGCTCACGTCTTTGAAGTTCATTCCCCAAGGTTAGTTTTTTTAGGTAACCTGCTATTTTGAACTGAGATATCCACTATTTTTTTATTTTATTTTTTGTAGTGCAAATATCAATATATACTGCGTAAAATAATATGCTTGGTTTTCTTTGTTTTTTGCAGGTCTCATATGCTAGATATACAACAAAAGAGTTTTTTGCATGCTAACTTGATTATTTTCAGCTTAATCTTATGCATCAGTTGTACATCATCCCCCAAACCTTTCCCATCACAATCAGTCTTTGTTCTCCTCTTTATAAAATGCATCACATATAGAAGGCAGTCTGGTCAGATCCCTTGTTGGGGACATTCACAGTCATTCAACTGTAAGGTGGTCAGCATGTTTCTTTTGTGCTGTCTAAAAACTGGTTGATATGGTGGAACATGTATTCAGATATTGTCTTGGCATTTGCATAGCAATGTTCCTTGAACGCCACAAATGAGTTGTAATGTTTGAATGTTTCTGTTTTAAACTCAAACTCCAGCAGGGTCCAATGCTTGTTGCCATGGCACATTGGTACAAGTATCTTTTCAATGTCTTCGCTCATCTTCACTATCGGCATTATGATAGCAATCACCTCTGACCCTTTAATATAGTCTGGCTTTTCGACATGATACTGAAAATTGGAAACGTTTAATAGGTTATTTCATAAAAGTTTATATCAATATATACTGTTTTTCATAATCAATGTTTAAAAGTATAAATAAGAAAAAAAAACACATACACAAGCAGTTGGATCCAGGTGCAACACCTTTAAGTATTTTTTTTCTTCGGCAACATTTGCTTGGTCTTGTTCAAAAGCCAGTTGAAGATTATATTGAGCATAGTTTAGGAGGTCTTACTCTAATGATCTGTTGAACACCAGATCCTCCATTGTACTCTCGCTTACGCAGATACCACCTCCGTTCTCTACTCTCCAAGCAACAGAACTGCAGATTTATAACAAAAACACATATATGAAGTAAGTTTTTTTTTATATGTACTGCAAAACTTTCTTGATTTAAAATTAAAATGAAGGGTAGAAAGTACTTACATTCTTTTTCCGTTCTCAAAGTAAGGAAGTAGATTCTCTAGTTGTTCTGCTGTCATACTCTCGTATAGTGGTGACTGGAGAAGATCCAAGAATTTCTTTCTTGGTTGCTGAGCTTTCTTAGCTTTGTTGGCTTTTGTTGTCTTTATGTCTTCTTTCTCTTCTCAGTTCTTGGCTTTTTCTTTTCAGAAAACATACCTCCACTATCAAATAATGGATCTGTTTTCTTCCCAGGATTTGCACGGGTTACCCTTCTGCTAACCTCTTCTCTTGGCTTGACTGTCTTCTTTGCAAGAACCTTTGGTTTTGGTTTTGCTTTTTCAGCAGTCATCCTGACAAGTTTGGTTGCAAGGGGAACGTCGCTTGACGTCTGGGTTGTTGTAACTTCATTTTCTTGCATTTTTGAATCCAGATTTTCAGTACTATATTTGAATCATATTTTTTCAAACAATGACAATAAAGGTAAATTATCACAGTTAGGGGGATATACCTCATGGTCACTTTCTTTCTCAGGTGTTACTTGAACCGCATCTTCCTCTGGGTTTATTTGGGTTGGCTGAGCTGTAGCTTGTTGAACTTCTACACATCGCAAATCATTTCCAAATAAATTATCACATTGTTTGCGAATGTCAATCCCAAATAGAGTAGTATGGCTTGAAAAACTACCATTTTCTAGGTTGAGAGATTCATATTTCTCATCATAAACATCCCTGCTTGAAATGGCTAAGTCTAAAAATTCTTTGAATGAGAATTTTTCAATGTCTTCAAACTTAGCCATCGCAGTAAACAAAGGGATTCTCATGCCGAAGAAGCTGTCGACCAGAGTTTCAACGTCTTTTTCAACCTCTAGGTTCTATGACATCTCTTTTATCGTTTCAAGACTCCGGCCAATTGCTTCAACCACCTTCTTCATTGCTTGTTGTTCAAGCCCAGCCAAATCATCCTGCAACCACATAGTTTTTATTCATGATAAGTAAATGCATACCGATATGTACAATTATATGACAATAACAAAACACATATGTAATCAAGTACATACTGATATGTACAACTATATGAAAATATATAAAAAAACATTTGTATTCAAGTAAATATTTGATATGTACAGGTATATGACAACAATAAAACACATCTTTAATCATGTACATACTGATATGTACAATTATATTTGATAAACACATTTTGTAATAAAGAGTGAGACTAGTCAGCATTACTTACCTGTGAGTTACTTTTCTCCTGCATCTTTTTGACCTCTTCCTCCAGGTCAGATCTAGCCCATGTTTTGATAATATCAACATCAACACCACAGAACTTGCACACTGAAGGTGGTGTTGACAATGCAACATTAAATGACACCCTTTTGAAGGTGGTGTCACTCACATCATTTTGTTCATCTGGAGTTGATGTCTGAACAGTTGGCACGTCTTCTCCCAAATCTACTTCACCTTCTGTTATGTTTTCACGAAGAGGATCTGTTGGAGTAGTAGGAGATGGGAATTCTCATGTTGGGTCAATGCGTAAATGTGTGGGACTCCCATCAAACGAGTCTGGAAACTCTTCTCCATTTTCAGGCTACATGGGAGAAGCTTTCATGTAAATGTCATGCAACATTTGCAGAAGCTTTGACGCATCAAGCGGTCCATCCTCATGCTTCATAGTGTTAGCTTCATTCCATTTCTCAAATATTGTCTTTCTCAGATCTTCGTATCTTCATTTCCAGTTATCTTCTTCCATATCCTTTGTTGCAGTTTCTTCTTTGTCTTCTTCATTTTCATCTTCATTGTTCTCTTCTTCAACTCTTCTTGTTATTCTGTTCAGAATTTGCTTTTCTTCATTGGTGTATTGAACCTTGAAATTGTCATTGAATTGTACCAAAACAACAAAATATGTACTCAGAAATATGTTATACAAAAACAAGTTTTTTCATGAGGTACATATCAGTATATATTGTAGGATAAAAAACATCATACATTCAACACATATCATTGTATATTGTATGATAACATAACATCATAAATATAATAAATATTACATATTTTTCTTACCTCATATTCAGTTTTATCAATATCTTTTTGGAGTTTAGCACATAACTTTGACAGATTCCATTTTGCAGCTCTCAGAACAAACATTTTTTCTAGAATCGTCTTTATTTCCTCTGGTTCCAGCAAATATGTATGCTCTGCATACCAAATCTGTTTTGGAAAAAAAAATCACAAAAAAAAGTTAAAAGTAAATCATTATTTCATTGAGTAAACTACTAAAAAAAATTAATACGTATTCTTACCAACAAATAGTTCAGACACCCTGTTGTACTCTCGACTGCGTTGACATTGTCATTTAATGACTTTTCAAGGTAAGAATGTATCAAATCAGGCCATGACACATTCTTCGCAGCTTCTAGATCCTCCACAAGACCTATGTACTTTTCAGTCAAGGCATGTGCATCTTTTGTTGTGAAAAACAAAGTGATACACATGAAAAGGCATATAAGCCTTACCAAGTCTTCAACATCTCTCACTTCTTGACTTTTTTTCTCAATATCTTCTTCATTTTTTTTTTCACTTTCTTCTTCTTCATCACTTCCAATTTCTTCAACATTCTTCTCAGTTGCTTGCTTTTCTCTTAGAAGTTTCAACACTTCTTCCTGTATCCTCACTCTGTTAACCTTTTTGGTCTTTGGTACATCAGCAAAGAACCTCCGGAAGAAAGCATTGTTTTTATATCCACCTCTAGATGTTAGCATTATATCTTCATGCTGTCTTTTTGCTGCTCTTGGCATTCCAAAGATAACACCTACTTCTTCAGGAGTGGATGTTAGAATATGCGAAACTCCATGCCTTTTGAACTCAAATCTGAGCTCATATGCAACTTTACTTCTCTTACAACACTTTATAAGAGTGGTCACAACAGTTTCATTCTTCATCCAATGATCTGCACCCAGATTTGTGTACCAAAACATCAGAAAAAGGTTGCCATACGATTGTTCACTGATTATGCGCAACTGAGTTTCACTCAACTCAAGCTTTTCTGCCTTGTTGCTTTAACAAGCGACCAAATCCCCATGAACCCACTTCTGTAGATTTTCCTGGAAGGTGCAGGTTTTGTGGGTTTCTTAACACCAACTGCACAATGAACACACTGTCAATGTCCCTACAATATATGAATATGTACTATAATATAAAACAAAGTATATATTTTTTTATATGTTGATATGTATATGCTATATCATGAACAAAGTATACATTGATATGTACTGATCCAATTCAAGATTAGAACAAAGTACATATCGATATATACTATCATGTATGCAAGATGTAGATGTTTTAGTATAGAACAGTGTACATCTATATATATGCTTTTATATCTATAGCATGAACAAAGTACATATCAATATATACTTATCCATTTCAATATCTAGAACAAAGTACATATCAATATGTACTTATCCAATACAATATCTAGATGCTATAACTTTGACAATAAGCATACACTAATATGTACTGATCAATATATACCAAAAACCAATTACATATCAATATTTACTCTATGCTGCATGCTAGATCTATGTGCTAAAACATGAAAAAATAAATAAACATATATTGATATGTACCCATGTTGTATGCTATATCCAACTCCTACAGCATGAACAAAACAAGTTATATATTGATATGCACCAATGATATGTACCTTTTTTGGCAGAAACAACAACACCCTTTTTCTTTTTCTGTGATGTAGATGGAGAACGAACAACAAGAGCTTTGTTCTTCTTCTTTGTAGATGGAGAATCAACAACTTTATTTTGTTTCTTCTTTTTTTGATTTTGCTGGTGAATCAACAACAGTTTGTTTCATTGTTTTTGATCTTGTTTGAGAACCAATAACTTTTGTGTTCTTTTTCTGTTTTGATTTTGCTGGAGAATCAACAGCATTTTTTTTTTTATGTTGTTGGAGAATCAACAACTTCATTCTGCTTCTTCTTTTTTGATTTTTTGGGTATAAAATCTACTTTAGAAGCTTTCTTGTTCTTTTTCTGTGGTGGAGATTTAGGAGTATCTTGTTCTTCAATCACAGTTTCTTTTATACTTCTGTTGATTTTTCATTTTGTACCCATTTTTAGATGGATTTTTTGAAGTAGTATAATGCTGATCAGTAGGTTAGGTTTTAGTTTGTATAATGCTGTAAGAAATCAAAATGATGTTAATCATGTTGAGTTTCGGTTTTTGATATCTGTTTTTAAGGTTTTGATTTTCAATTTTTGTTTTTGCCCTAGTTTTTAAGTTTCTAGGTTTTGATTTGAGAGTAATGGAAGTCGAGTGGTGTAACTGGTGTTGGTGGAGTAGATGAATGTTTTGCCCGTTAAGAAGTAGAGTAGTGTAGGAGGTGGAGGAGGTGATAGACGTGGGATGTCCACACGTGAGTAGTTATGGGTAGAATGGTAAATGAGTTTTTTGAATAGATTTTTGGACTAATGGGTAAGTACGTTTCCTGGGTGGACTAACCATTAACATGGTCCGGGTTTTTCGGACGGTCCAACAAATTTCCCAATATATTTCCTATTACGATAAGCTTTATGGAACGTTCACTATAGAGATACCACGTAAGGCAGAAAGAATAGCTAAATCTTACGATACGTGAGGGAACCAAGGATTTAGTAAGATATAATTCTTTGCCCGGAGAGACATAATACCTTGTTCTAGGATGCGAGGATTAAACTCTCGCTTGACTGATCAACCGAATAAACAACGAGAATTCAATCTTCGGTCTATATTTTTTCCAAAAACAAACGAAACTTTTTTCTTCTCCTGTTAACTTTCTTTTTTTCCTTTTTCTTCCAATTTCTTCTTCTTTCTTTACCTAACCCAAACATAGATCATCTATTTGGAGTGTTTTTTTTTTACGAATTCGTTGAAAGGGCTTGGTGTATATGTAACCCTGATCACGTGTTAAGTTGTTAATTTGATTTTGAACACCAAACAAATGAGAGGTATGTATTTGAATCAAAATCTCTGATTTGAGCTTGTCAACAACACCAGAGGATGCTCAGATACTTCATGAGTTCCCTTTCCAGATCAAATTCCTGGAGGTATAGATCCCAAGTGAGTTACACTTGGGGACTAAAGGCTCATTCACCTCGTGAAGATTCAATTCAGGCACCTCCTTCAACTACGTGTGACATGCGGTCACATGGCGAACACATCTGGGATATCTTCTAAAATCTCATGACAAAGTTTTCACTGCTTGTCTCAAAATCACAGAGCTTAATACGGTCTTGGTTGAAGATGATGTTACCGACAATACCGTTCATATCAAAGCTCATGTCATGACAAGGTGATGTCTGCATCTTGTCTTCCATATCTTCACTTTCTCAATAAAAAAAAATCATCCTTTGGGAGGTATATGTTGGGGGTGGCTTGTCACGACATCCAGGAGAGTACGAAGCCCTTGGAGAGGATGCCTGAAGAATATGGAGCATCACGTTCATGTGAGTCCCACTTCAACATGTCTCTTTGTTTAATTACCGAGTACCTCCTGGTTTTGAAAAGATCAATTCGACTTTATCCAAGCAATATGAGTGGTAAGCCTGAATACTTCAATAAGAGTGTGGAGACCATCTCTCCTAAAAGTGTGACCATATATACTAGTAAGACAACTGGAGGATCCATTAGTCAAACAACACTTGGTCATTATAGGTGCTAGTCTTTAGCGAAGACCTTCATCGACAAGACAATACTAACGTCAGTACTAAAGATATCAGAGCATAGTGACAAAAACTTTTTGCATCAGACTCTCACTCGGCTGGGAAGCGGCCTTTTCTTCTTGACCATGTCCAGAGTGGGGACTGCGCCCCTGCTGCCTGTTCCGATCCGATAATATCAATCTACTGCCAAAGACGTGTTGCACCGAAATTAAAAATTTCAGGGTGACATAATCAGGCTACTAGGAATAGTACCCATAATCATGGTACTCCTCCCAGTTATCACCTTTTCTAGCATGAAATGGATACTCAACAAGCATGGCCACTTCATATTCAGGCTTCACCTTCTCGACTTCTGGAGTGTTGGTTCACAAGCTACTACCAATCAAGAGTTCTATGACGTGCCTATCACATTAATCTTGAAGATAAAACCTATGACTTGCTCTCGCCTCTTTGTCTTGATCTATGCCGGTCTTGTTACCATCATCAACATGATATTTTCATATCAAGACATGAAAACATGGAGATTGATGAATATAAACTCATCTCGAAGCTTTCATGGTAGACACAGAAACCTTATAAATTATTCTCCAAAGTGTTCTTACGACCTACAAACATAGGTATTGCACATAGCAGCCCACCAATTTTGTATTTGCATTAACACGATGTCTCGGGTACAAAAGGTACGGTTCACCCAGTCGCCCTCTCCCTCTTGTCTATCGGCTGGCTGAAAGAGCTGCCCTCGGAGTGAAATAAGAAATGTTTGTCTATGTCTTTATGTCAACGTGTCAAAAAGGCTTAGTGTTTCGATTTATCATTTAGGAGATTTGGTCATTATGGTGAAGTGCATAAAGTATGAAAATTCTAGGGTTTCTCTTGATAACAATATCGAACGTATTTTTCACCCGCCAAATCAACTTGAAATCCAAATTTTCCTTCGATAGATGAAAGGTGGGTATCTTTTTTGATCGAAAATTGGGATCAACCACTGATTGAGAATTGGGGCCAGCCAACTTGGTCAGACAACTCTTTTTTTTTCTTGGCTGGCCAAAACTGTTAAACCGTCGTTAATAACATGTTTTCTTGGTTGGCCGAGTTGGCCAACCCAAAACCGTCGTTAATTTACACGGTCGTTAGCCAACTGTCGTTAAAAAAGTGTAGTTGTAGCCTATTTTATGTGGCATCTTATATGCCATATTACTATGACATATAAACAATATTTTAATGGTGTAGTTTCAAATGACTTACATGTATTTTACATAAAAATGATTTATAATGTACGACAGGCCTAAAATTATTTTTAATATATATAGCTTGTCATATAAGACTGTTCATATGCGATATATTATTTAAGGCTGACCACTAATGTCTTGGGATAAGACTTATGTGGTAAGTCTAATTTTATGAGATGCGATGGGACACTAGCTAGCGCCTTAACATGTTAACTTGTCCTACGCAGCTGGCCATGCTTGGCTTACCATTTAAAAGTTGATTGTCAATGTTTATCACAAGTCTGGAAAACTTTTTGTGTCTGACCAACCGTGTCTGGCCAAGCGTACATGTGCTTCGTGTCACCCATACTTGTCGTATCATATGTGTTCAAACACATGTGAATAGACACATATGATCTACTACATATGTTATACCACTTCAGTATTCATATAATTTATTCCTTATTCTTCCATGTCTATCCATCACGCCTCATGTTGATGTCATGAGGCGCAATACATGTCTCACTCAATGCTAATGTCTCGCGTCATTCATTTACTTAGGCATGTCATTGCTGATTGACACACATGAGCTCTCACTGCTCACCTAAGCTTCTCAGAAACTTGACATAAAGTAAAAAAATATATATATTTATTTTAGTCAACCTATGCAATGCAAGTCTTACTAGTCTTATCAGACTCATCAGTCTCGTTAATCTTGACATAATCACCAAGACTCACCATTCATGTATATCCAGGCATGAAAAGCCGCAAGTCAACTAACTGACTAAGTAAGTCACGTATGACTTCATAAAAGTAGTACTTAACTCTGTTAAAATTATACAAGACATCGGGCATGTTACAAATGGGGGGATATACTTTAGGGTTTTGGTTTAGCGGTCTACAACATGGGGTGTAGCAATACACCCATTACGAGAAAGTGACAGAACGTGCGAACGGTTGACATATTAGAGGAGTAGTGGGAGTGTAATCGTTCAGTCCTCACTGATAATACAGACATAATTTTATCACACTCTCCACTATCTCAACTCCTCTATTAATTCACGACTTCCACTTCATATGAGGTCAGTATGTACAACTATTACTATAGGTAGGTCATTCAACTTATTCACGAATCAAAAGAGATAGAAAGACAAAAACTTACGTACAAGTTTAAAAACATGATTTTCATAGAAACCTTCTCTCGTTCAGACACAATGAATTCTCTACATACAGTAATACACATCAATCATACCATAAAGAGTTTACAATCTGATCTCAATATTTTCTTTTTTTCCCTCTATAAGACCAACCCATTCTTCTCATTTGCGACTGAAGCAAGACATGAACGACAATTTCTTGGTTTAGTCCAATCTTGTACGACTTGATATCTCAAATCTACGTACGTTCGTTTTCACCCCCCAAATAAAAAGATTAGGTATTTCAATGAGTTTTGAAGAGTATAAACTCTAATATTGGATTTAGATTCGTCTAAATACAGGGAACCTATTTTTATCCTTGTTTTATAACCAAAAAAGAAATCACTAGGCGTTCAGTCGGAGGCACGGTGGCGCTAGACTTCACGAAGGACTATGGACCAACTCCTAGGGATGTAAAATACATCATCCAGGGGAATCAAGTGCGTAGGTTCTTGTGAGAATCAAAAAACATAGAGGAACAACTTCAACAAAGTATCTTGGAGGGTTTATTTTCTCTCAATTGCATTTCAGACCGAAGTCTTATATTAGGCTAGTGTTTATAGCGGCTTAATGCAGTGTGTGTTCAAACTGGACGAGGTCTCGGGGTTTTACTGCTAAATTGCAGGTTTACTCGTTAACAATATTCTTGTGTATGCTTTTTCTTTTCCACATTAATGTTTATCTTTAGTTATTAAAAGCACTATCTTAGTTCGTATTCCTGTACAACTTAAAAATTGGTGGTGTACATGGTACCCTCCCCTTTTCAAAAAGTACCTTTAATCTTTCCATGGTGAAAGACTTGGTGGAATCATCATTGATGATATGATTAAATTCTTGGTCTTATTTGATCTCTCAATGGTTTAATTCATTAAGAACCCAATTCTCATCACCTTTGTCAACCTTGTGATAAAAAGAAAGAGAGATATTAGTAATCTGATACTAATGACATATGGATTTTTAAAGCATTTTCTTAAGGGGGTGAATTTAAATGTACATTCATCATAATATATAGCAAAAAGAGACATATAAAAACTAAGGGGGGATAACATCTCATATTAACAAGTAGTATCACTTTATGTTTGGAAAGGTACATTGTGCTTAAAAGTGATAAAT
>JAJJMC010030994.1:6989783-7117764 GCA_023531435.1 Papaver californicum
AAAGTGATAAATGATACTATTCACTAGGATAACAACTATGTGCAAAATTCAAATCATCCATGCAAAAACTTTAAGTGGGAGTAAGTGTTGAAGTTGTTATCTATCACAGTCGCATGTTCAATTGTAGGTACTCAATTGACATATGCAAAACCATAGAAGACGAATTTTGAAGATTCAAGAAATCAAGAAAGCATCATGGTATTTATGTATAAAGTCAAATTTGTAGAAGTTTGTATGTATTTAAAAGTGTTTTCACTAAAATTGACAAAGGGGGAGATTGTTAGAGCGAATGCTCGTTAAACCTACATGCATTGGTATGTCAAGTCTACTACAAAATTAGATTCCAAAACTAATTATTGATTTATAACCTACTAAAGTCAACTTCAGTCTATATTATTTAGGTAGTAGAGTCTTAGGATCATTCGGGTTACTCTTGAAGATCGAAGATCACACAAAGACATCAATATGAAAAAACTTCATCAAAGCTTAGTAACGAAGACTGATTTTTCTTTCAGACTCCTTTCCATGATATCTATTTATCTATCATAGAAAAGTCGAAGGCTTTAGAAAATGATCAAATTGCAAAGAAGGTTATTATCACATATTAGATGATCGGCAAACATCTGTTGAAGTTTCGAAATCAAGCTCATTTTGTTACATTTTGAAACTAAAATCAAGTAAGAATTTTCTCATGAGTTTTAAAATTATAGGCTCGCAGACCTACTTGTTAAATTTTCAATCCTATTCAAGAATATTTTTTTGAAATTTCAATTTTATGGTCATTGAGTTCGCGAACCTAGAAAAGAGAGATAGGTTCCTAAATTCAACTATGCTTTGAGTTCGCGAACCTAAAGGAGAGAGAAAGGTTCTTGAACCAAAAAACTTACTTGAGTTTGTGAACCTACATTAAGAACGTTTCTCCTAAACAATTTTTCTAATTGACTTTGCGAATCTAAATTCTTGAGTTCGTGAACCTATAACTACAAAACGTCCATAAACTATTTTTTGGCAATTGTTGTACTTTCCTTCTTTGTTTTTCAAGATAAAATTTTCACACGCTTACGAATTGTTACTCTTAACTTAATTCTTTTGTGAGGAAGATTATTTGTTCTTTCCAAGAATTGATCAAACTTCGGATACAAGTTTTAGTCCGAATTTAGGAAGTTGCAACTTCGAATGCATATGCCTAACTTTAGCATGAAGTTATCTTTGGAAGAAATTTACTTACATAAATTACTTGATGATCGGTTGTCATCCAAGCAAAATTATTTCAAGTTTTTTCACTTCACAATTATAAATAAGAGTATAGTAATAAGACAAGTTTGATCCACAGAAAGGTATGGGTTGTTATTCATATTCAAAAACTTAGATAAACAAGGGGGATTTGTGTTTTAATATTAAAGTAAATAAACTAATTATGCTAGAAAGAATGAGTAAAAAGAATCAATAGGTTGAGAGTATTGGTTAAGGGTTCATCTTCAATCATAATACATGCACATTAACTAATAACTAGAGTTGTCACTTAATCATTCATTATCAATATCCCTAGAGCATCCCATCGAGAGCATACTCCGGTAAAGTCCTCATGTCATCACGTACCATAACGATGAATATGTGAATACCATTCAAAGAACAACCTAATGCAACATGCTATCAAGTTTAATCCCTCAAGAGCTTTAAGTTATATGAATTAGACTAATCAACGCAATAGATATACTACGAGTAATCTATTTAACATAGGTCGAGCTTCTACATGAAATCACATAAAGGTTTTGAATACAATTGGTAATCATAATATGCTACTCATGAAAAGGTTCATCAACAATTATGTATCTCAAATCCCTAGTGTAGATGGTGAATTTTTGAAAAGGGCTAGAATTATAAAATGGCCCTCTGCTGAGCAACAAGGAAATATATGTGTACTTATGCACATATGCTTAATAAAGAATGTTGTGTCTCTGCTTATATTCCGCAAGCGAATTAAGAGTACATGTTCTTTAAGAAGGCTATAAAATTGGCCTTGTAGCCTCCTCAACACTCATAATATTCATTCCATGTCGAACTAGTCTCAAGTCACATAAATTCCACGACAGAATTCCTTGAACTTGCCTCGAGTGCGCATCGATGTTCTAGCAAAGTCCATTAAACTCGGGAATAACTAATGCTTAAACCCTGAAATACATCATATATTAATGCTTCATTCACAACGAATACTCTCCAAATTGCTCTTCCGAGCTTAAATATGCTACTTTAGCACTTTGGTTAAATATAAGCCATAAATAATGCACCACTCCTCTTGGATGTGCCACAATCGAGAAACAGTGCCATAAAAGATGCATTAAACCTCTCAGCTAGGCTAGCCCTAGCCTTTTCTCATATTAGTGCCAAGATAACACTAGCTATTTAGCTTAACACCACATTGGCACTAGTTAGCCACATTAGCGCTAAAGGCGCTAACTTTCCTAGTGCAAAACCCGAGTACCTGAGAAGTGCCAACTAACCAAAAATGGTCTTAACTGCATATTTTAGCCTAATAAGACCTTAGTCAACGCGTCACCACCTTGGCACCTCAACCCTAGCACTAAAAGTGCTAACCCTAATTAAAGCGCCAAAAGCGCTAACTCTCTTGGATCAACTATAGCTTGACCATCTTCGAGTATCAGACGATCTAGCTTTATTGCATCCCTACTATTGATCGAGAACATCCTAGCCAGCTCCAGCACGTTGCTACAGCTTGAGCACGTCCCTGAATGAGGCGCCAATACTACAGTGCGTCCAGCTCGAGCACATCCCATCACGTCCCATTGCTCTAGCGCGTCCCTGACCGAGGTACCAATACTCCAGCGCGTCCCTGATCGAACACGTCCTAGCACTTATCTGATGCGCCACAAACCCTAAGTACTTGGTTCATCCCTTCCAAGCCATGTTCCAGTACACCAAGCTTTTCTAGCATGCCCATAATGGCCAATACGTCCTTAATGTCCTCTATGGCGTAACCAATGGGTCTTAGCTTTGACAAGTCGGCCTAATGCATTCATACTCAGCGACTTAGCCACAAGCGCACTGACTTTAATTCTAACTATTCTATCCATTTGAAGTGCTAACTTCGAACCTCCTTGGTACTAGCTTCCTATCCCTATTACAATTAATATTTACTAGAAGTTATGCATATTGGTCTTACTCCTGAGACGTTCGCACATTATCCTTTAACATTAAAAGAGTTAACACATTCTTATTTGTGCTAAGTAGCTAGTGTTAGCTTTGCTAGCTACTCTACTCAGAAATAAGCCTAGCTTATCAATATGAGTCCAACATCAAGTCTTGTAAGAATTTTAATCGGTCTCCTTGCCTAAGGATCCCTCTACAACATTTGGCCTCAGATGTCTCTCAGACTTACAATAAGTCGCTTCTGAGCTAATACTCAGTCACTAAATACGCCATATTATATTTGAGTAAGTAAATTGTCATTGAACTTCCCAGACTCGGCATTAATCAGTCTGATTATCAATCCAGTGAGTCTCATAACTTGTCTCGCTGGCTTAGCAAGTCATTTGACTTGATTTAATCAAAACCATAATGGCTTATGACTCCACTATTTCCACGAGATATCAAATGCAACATGGGGGGATTCTCATTGGGGTATTGGTCTGGCGGTCTACGACATCATGGGTGGTGACACAACTCCCACGAACAAGAAGGTAACAAGAAGTGGGTGGTTACAGAGCCGTTGAGAGGATGAAGAGTAGTGGTCAGACAGGTCTTCCCTACTTTTCGGGCACCACCCCACTATAATCTCCATAATCATCACTTCTCTATCTCTCCCTAACTTCCACGACTTATGAGAAATTAGTGTGTCCTCTTCAAACCATAAATAGATGATTCTCATCTATTCGAAAAAAGACAGAACAAGACAACAACACAATCAGTCTGAAGAAACCAAAACTTATAGAATTAGTGATTCCTCTAAGGAGAATTCATTCTTCTTCACACACTACTGATATTTCTCAACCTTCTTTGCTTCCTCCCCTAAGACCTACCCTAATCTTTTCCATCTTTGTAATCGAAGCAGGACGTGAACAACCATTTCTTGGTTTAGGCTCGTCACGTTCAAACTTGATCTCTCGAACCCACTTAAAACTACCATTTTGCAGTACATTTGTTTTCACCCTAAAAAAGTTAGCAACCACAGCAGGAGATCAACCTCTCAATTACAAAAAACCAATTTTCAGTTACCCAAAATGGTGGATCTTAAGTCTGGAGCAGTTACAACTCCTATAGTCGATTCAGGTAGTACTGGTGGCGGTGATTCTAAAAACACCCATATTGCTGCTGAACCTCCCCATACCAATTCTACTAATACACTTCCTCTCGGTGACAAAACCAATAAGGATGTCGAGAATACTCAAACTCCGATCAACATGGCTAATTTTTTGGAAAGACAAGAAGTCCTTTCCAGAACTCAGGTGGACATGGCCACTACTCAGAAGGAGGTACTCGCTTTTTTAAAGACCCTGATGGAGCAACTCTCCCCAGAACAACGTCATCGCCTAGTGATGTGATAAAATATAGTGGTAAAAAGAGGTTCGATTCTCAGACTTGTGAAGGTTTAATTATAGACTTAATTTTAATTAAAGAAAACAAAACAGAATAAAATCAAGATGACTTAAAAATATGGGGAAGAACTAGGATTCAGGATTCCACTTTTAACCAATAAATCAAGTGATAGTAATTTTAATCATGCAATTAAAACATTTTAATTTGATTCTAAAGCATTGCCAAAAATAGATTTTCAAAACAACAACTGTATAACACAAGCATGGAGCATCTAGGGACCTAATCCGAGGCATGCACCATCTAACTGAATCACAATTGCTTAAAAAAAAACCTTTTAAATCAATTTTCAACCAAGGCAATTAATCATAAATAAATTGCATAAATTAATTAAATACATACCACATAATTGTTGGAAAAGTAGCTTCCTCCATAGCCTCAAAGAATAAGTTTAGCTCCTCATAGTAATGGCAAAATCCTCAAAAATCATTATTTATTACTCAAAAATTGCTTACAAGGAGAATATGATTGCACACAGTCGATTAGATACGACTATAAGTGTTGCTGGAAACACTTCAGTCTGTTACAGAAGGTATTTCGAATGAATACGCAACAAGAAACAGTTTTCTGTTGCGTTTTGAAATAAAGTACGGTTTCTGTTTTTAATGAACGACGGTTTTCTGGTGTAGCCAGCTTCGTGTTCTTCCTTGGCAGCAGCAGAAATTTTTGAGCTTCCTGTTTACGTGATTCTCCTGATTGTGAGCAATTCTAAGCTTCCCAATTGTTTTTCCCTCCAAACCAATTTCTATACATGCCTACTTATACTAATTCAAGCTTCCAATCTCTCCAAAACCCCCCAAAAATTCCTTGAATCATGAACAAAAGCTTTCCCAAAATATGAGCTTTCTTCCCGATTTCTTCCGATTCTTTCCTTGATTTGATTCTAATAAGAGTAGAGATTGATATCTTTCCCAACTTAATGTTTTTCCAAAAACACAATTTTTCCAAAAATAACACATTTTCCAAATTTGTGCTCTTGTTTCCGTGTTTTGTTCCTGCACCTTTTGCTTTCCCGCCATAATTCTTCATTTGAAAACTTGGTGCCTTAATCCTTGGGTGCCTTTATAAATTAAGTGGGTGCCTTAATCCAAGTTGAGGTGCCTTTAACAATTCTCCGTTAACCCCTAGGTGTCCCTAGTGGACGAGTTTTGTCTCATGAGGGTTTACAAGAGGTATACCCACAAAACCTTTACTCTAGATTTTAGCAACTCGTGAACGATTAAGGATAGACACTAAACAAGCTATTTAGTTGGTTTACTCAACTCATCGGTTATGGGAATCATTACCCTATATTATTCCAATTGTTGTACACGAGTGTTTACTCAAGCATACTAAAATTCATAAGACAACAGAGCTCTACTCAGATAATTGTTCAACCACAAGACTCAGAATTTATCCCAATTAATCACATGAAAAGATTTAGAAGATGGACATAGAAATATGAAGGTTGCACATGTTGACTAAGGTGAACGGTGTTTCCCATATCTGTCTGAAGGTTAGTGCCAAGATGAAACCTAATGTATTGAGATACTCCCCACTTATTTTCAATCTACTACTACTAACTCAACTAGAATATACACAAGTTCCAATGGATCCTGCATTCCACGCCTGCTTAGGCGACGGAGACAGGGAGAACCCACATATTTTTATTAAAGTGCTAAATAATATATATTTATTTCTTTTTTTTCTTCTTTTTTTTTTTCCGATTTTCAATTTTTTATAATACATGAAAGTTCCCATGGATCCTGCATTCCACGCTTGCTTAGGCGACGGAGACAGGGGAAACACACACATAATGCTAACACAATATCATTTTTTTTCTTCATTTTTTCTAACTGGGGCTTGATCTCAACACACTAAACTTCATCCCGACGGCGATAACAATTCGATACTGGGACCCACCAAATCACTTAGAGAAACACAAAATTGCAAAAGTAAAATAGAAAGTGATATGGTCAAGATAGACTCCGAGATGTGGTGACAGCTATCATGCTATTTCTAACACCTGAAATCTGTCCTTCTATGAATAGACCATTCAACTGGGTACACCAATTCTTATAGAAAAAGAGCTAAGTTTCCACCTACCTAGAGTGGTTAGTGTCATCCTGAAGTGTTCACATGTTTCTAAATTCTAGAGCTTTATTATTTCACTAAAAAGTTTCTCCCTTACCCCCAAACTTAAATTAAACAGTGTCCTCAATGTTTCTAAAGATGAATGATTAAAAATACGAACCAGGAAAAACTGTTACCAATTCACAAAAAGGACTTAGGGAAAGATATTACCGTATTGCATGAGCATGGGTTACCTCCCAAGAAGTGCTAAGTTTAAAGTCTTCAACCAGACTAAGAAAGAATTAGTCACCTCATTAAATAATATATCAATAATCGGAACAACTGTGGGTCGTCTGAATCAAATAGTGATATCACAAATAAGAGGAAAAAACAACATGCCAAGAAAATGAACAAACCGAGCACACCCTTATCTAGTTTTCTGTTTACAACAACTACTTCTAGTTGTGGTTCAGGTTCAGGCTCTATGAAAGGGTCTAGATAAAATATTTTCATGGGTTGGATTTCCTCATAGTTAGGATCAACAGGATCAGGTTATAAAGTCTGGAAAAACTCAACTAAGAACTTAGAAGCACATAATAATAACCTGAATAATTGTGGATCCTCAAAGTCAATAATATTTGACCCACACAGTTGACTACTATGAAGGTGGTCATTCTTAAGCAAATGTGTCGATTCTAATTTCCTAAAGTAATTAGGCTTAGTCTCAAAACTTAATAACTGACACATTTGAAATTCTAACGTTCCCACATATGGAAGAAAATATTTTGGTGGGAAAACAAAGTCAATCTTGGTATTACTACCTAGGTAAACCACATCGACCAGAGGATGGGTTTCTAACAACTGAACTTCTTTCTGGAAGTCAACAGGCTCAGGGAATCTAGTTTGAAGATGATGTTGTAAAATGGTAGAGGTAGGAGAATGGTAGTTACCCCCAAACTTAAAGTTTTCAGTGTCTTTAGATAGACTAATCACAATTTCCCGAATTTCTAGATCGTCAGATTCCCGAAAATGGTCAATTGCTTCTTCTAGGTTATAATCTGGTGGTGCATCCTCAATCATATTTAAAATCTATACGAGTCTATCGTTGTTATCTAAGACTATTGTTTCTAAATCGTTGGACTTTAAAACAGTATTCTCAGGATAAACCCGTTCCTCTAAACCATTATCGATTTCAAAACAAGAGAGTTCTACATCGTCTAAAACAGTGATATCTCTAGTCAAATCCTCTTCCCTTTGAATAGGTGAATAATCATTAAAATTATTTGAATTTGAACTAGAAATAACACTATCATCGTGAAGCACAACTGGAGTGACAATTTCTTGATCACTCTGCATGTATATTTCAAGTTCTTCATCAATACTATCCTTATCATCATAATAATATGAAGATGTTTTAACCTCGTTTAAATAAGTAGTGTTACCAATTCTATCCTCGTCCTCTTGAGGAGGTGAATAACTATCAAGGGTAGCACTATATTGGGAATTAAGATTATATTGAGCAATATTGTTCCTTGCAGAAATTTCATTCATACTTAATACGAACCTATTTTTATCCTCAATCATCTGCTTGTTATTCTCATCTATCAGCTTGACGGTGTCTTCTAGAGTACGAGTTGGGCTACTAATTGTCACCCCCATACTTAATTTAAGCTAATGTGTTGCCTCAGATAACTTCTTGAGTGATTCTTCTAGAGGTGTAATGGGTTCATGATGAGTGATGGGTTGAAATTGCTCTAGGGCATTCCTCCAAGCCAAAGAACTCGAATTTTGCTCATTTTCGTGTTCATAAGACGGGTGCATGTATGAATAGTAATTGGGACCACCTTGGTATGAGGAATAACCCCCAAAAGGTTGGTGATAGTCCTGATTACTATCCATACCATGTTGATAGTACGGATAATGTCTATTTTGAAATTTGGTCGGATATTCATTGTATTGGTCCTCATAATACCAGTTCGACATTTTCTAACAAAAACTTCCTAATATATACAAAAATAAACTCTAAAAATAAATCCTACCGGAAGGGGTTCTAAACATACACAAGCAAGGCCGACTCAACCAAATCAAACCTATTGAATCTAGCAAACAAAAAGCATGATGGTTCCACTTAGATTGTTTCTAGACCAGCTTCTATTCTTTCACAAGGAAACTGGTTACAATTTTAGCAAACCTCTTAGAACGATCCGAATTAGATTAAGTCGAAGAGAAACAGGATAAGCTCTAAGGATATTTGATAACCCTGTCTCTTTGGCACTTTTCCCTGGGTTACAAGGCGGCTCTAATCAACTTAAAATAATCTTCCTGAACTTCGAGTTAGGCTAATAAAGTAACCAGTACAGTCCTTTTGAACGATTTTCCAATAAGCTCGATACCCTATAGGTCTCTTTCTAGTCAAAATTTTAAGGTTTTAGGTTCGCGTTTGGTAACGTGTTCCTAAAGCGGGCAAGAAGGAAACAGTGATGAAATCCGAGTCCTTATCTTGTATGGCCAGTTCTTTCCCTTTACTAGAAAAGTAAGTCCGTTTTCAATTCCTCAACATATATGCATACGAAGGAATACAGTAAACCCACTTGCAGGGGATTCGTGGGTTGATCGAGTCTTACCTCCCGTACCAGACGGGCGATGAACCGTTGAAGTCGACTCGGGCCACTAACTCCTCTGTCAGTGTGCGAACCCAAGGGGCTGAGACAATATCGTAATTGTCGTCCTTCCCTGTAACAGTTTATATTTAAATAATACCCTTCCGTAGGGTTTAAAAATAATAAAGAGTCCAAATATCCAAAAGAAAGTCCAATAAGTGTCCGAAAATAAAAGAAAAATTACAGAAATAATAAAAATTCCTAATACAATTTTCTAAAAAAACAAATAAAATAAAATCTAATTAATAAAAATCTTCGTCTTCTTTTTCGTTCTTTAAGCTTTATCTTTTAACTCCAAGTCTTTAGCTTTAATTCCAAATCTTTGGCGTACTTTCTTTTCGATCCAAAATCCAACCTGTAGCAAAAAGAGAAATACCAAAAAAAACGTAAAATAAAACAAAGTAAAATAAAAAAACTAAAAATAAAAAACTAAAAATAAATCTAAAACCCTAAACCTAAAAATAAGTACGCGTCGGCGACGCCAAAAATTGATGTGATAAAATACAGTGGTAAAAAGAGGTTCGATTCTCAGACTTGTGAAGGTTTAATTATAGACTTAATTTTAATTAAAGAAAACAAAACAAAATAAAATCAAGATGACTTAAAAATATGGGGAAGAACTAGGATTCAGGATTCCACTTTTAACCAATAAATCAAGTGATAGTAATTTTAATCATGCAATTAAAACATTTTAATTTGATTCTAAAGCATTGCCAAAAATAGATTTTCAAAACAACAATTGTATAACACAAGCATGGAGCATCTAGGGACCTAATCCGAGGCATGCACCATCTAACGGAATCACAATTGCTTAATAAAAATCTTTTAAATCAATTTTCAATCAAGGCAATTAATCATAAATAAATTAATTAAATACATACCACTTAATTATTAGAGAAAAAGCTTCCTCCGTCATCCCAGTAATGGTGATTAGCTCATGGTAGAGAAAATATGCTCAAAATAATCTTTCATTGCTCCAAAAAGTGTTTACAAAGGTGAAATAGATGTAACACAGCTGAATAGAGACGCGTATATGCGTTACAGAACAGGGTTCAACTGTGTTACAGAAGCAAAAACACCACAGAACTAAGCAACAGTATCAGCAACAGTTACAAAGGTTGCGTCTTCTTCTTCTCCGGCTACAGACGAACAGTAGCAGATGACCGAAATTTCCTGAATTGTTTCGGTGATTTCTCTGGGCTTCGGTGATCGCTTTTATTCACTTCTCTTGGTATTTATCGGGTGTAGGAACCCTCGAGAGTCTTCTAATCCCAATAGAACTCTTTAAAACCTATCCAAATCCTTGTTTCAAACTCCACATCGTGAATATCCCTTTTCCGGCTACAACTCGGATTTGAAGCAATTTTCACGGCTTCAATCTCTATTTATCGACGTGTTTAATGTTGTGTTGAACTCTTTTTGCTTTTGGGTCAAATAGAATCGCAAAAGATCCCAAGAATCACGTAAACAATGTTGACAGCACTTTCACTTCTTTAACACCCGTGTTCCCGCCACATTTGATTTTTTTTTTCTTTTTTTTTTCCGATTTTCAATTTTTTATAATACATGAAAGTTCCCATGGATCCTGCATTCCACGCTTGCTTAGGTGACGGAGACAGGGGAAACACACACATAATGCTAACACAATATCATTTTTTTCTTCATTTTTTCATTATTTTTTCTAACTGGGGCTTGATATCAACACACTAAACTTCATCCCGACGGCGATAACAATTCGATACTGGGACCCACCAAATCACTTAGAGAAACACAAAATTGCAAAAGTAAAATAGAAAGTGATATAGTCAAGATAGACTCCGAGATGTGGTGACAGCTATCATGCTATTTCTAACACCTGAAATCTGTCCTTTTATGAATAGACCATTTAACTGGGTACACCAATTCCTATAGAAAAAGAGCTAAGTTTCCACCTACCTAGAGTGGTTAGTGTCATCCTGAAGTGTTCACAGGTTTCTAAATTCTAGAGCTTTATTATTTCACTAAAAAGTTCCACATTTGATTTTGAAATGAAAGGGGGTGCCCCCAATCCAAAGTGTGGGTGCCTTAATCAATTTCCCGGGTGCCTTTAACACTTTTCGAGCCGATTTTTCAAAATGTTTATTTCTCAAAAATACCTACAAAGACATAAAAAGACGTAATAAGTGCAAAATCGAATACTATCGAAACAGATAATCAGGTGCAATTTAGACACATAAATGTGCCTATCACCTAGCGGAGCTGAACAGGACCAACTCTGCAGCGGTCGTTGATGGTGAAACATATGGGGCTCTAAAAGACAAGGGAGTCCATATCATTCATGATCGACCACCATAGAGGTACTAGCAATCCAATTTTGTCACCCGTGAATAACTGGAGAGACTCATATGAAACCATGGCAAGGAGGACTCATCCTCGGCCCATCAACACCAACCTCCTTACCCTCCTGAAATTCAAAGGATCCCTCTGCCGAGAGGTTACTCTCCTCCAACTTTATCATTGTACGAAAAAACTTGAAATGCCCGCGAACACGTTTCTCGATTTATCAAATCCCTCAGGGGATATGAATACAATCATGTATAATGTCTCAAGTAATTTTCAAAGTCCCTGACTAGAAGATCCTACACGTGGTATAAGAACATTTTTCCCAACAACATCTCAGATTGAGAAAACATGGTTAACGCCTTCTACAAGAAATACTTTTTCATTTCTGAGCAAATCACCTTGTCAGATCTGGGGAGAATGTTTCATAGAAATAATGAGCACCCCAATGAATATGTGAAGAGATTCAGAATTCAAGCACTAGATTGTCACGACCCAAACGAACAGAGCATCAACTAGTAGAGCTCTACATCAGTGGTATGATCCCTGTCTATCGTGCTCTTAGAAAATTTACACTTTCAGACTTTCTCTGAAATACACGAAGCCGTGAAACGATCTTCTACAACTTCTCCTGCCCTCCTGGAGAGGACCAGACCAGCAAGAGAAGAGATTCGTGGAAAGAACCATGAGAATCGACGACTTATCAATAAAAAATATACTTTTCAACTATCAATTGTTGTTGTCAATAATGAGGGACCCAAGAGAAGCCCCATCTCAGCAGGAATCGCAATCCAAGCATCTTCCTTCCACCCCAGCTGTGAACCAGGTACCAACCCAGCAGGTACTCGCTCCCAAAGTGCTCATAAGGGACCACAACAACAACAGCTACAACAACCACAAGAGCAGGACATAAAGCCTGATATAACTTGCCCTGATTTTCTAATCCTCATGGAGGAAGTCCTTGAACTACTAGAGGCATGGGTACAAGAAGGGATCATCAAGTTTTACGATGCCCGCCTACTCCTCAAGACATGTTAGATCCGAGGTATTGTCGGTTTTATCGGTTTGTTAATCATCCTACCAGCGAGTGTAATAGTCTGACACATTTTCAAGGAGAAAGTAGAATCAGGGGAGTTGCAGCTAGGGACTGAAGGGATTCACAAAAATACACTTCATGTTAGAAGCTTCACTATCTCTGAAGAGTCAGTTAACCGAACAATTCAATCATTAATTAAACGAATATGTAAGATTCTCCACTTTTCAAAGGTCCAGCGTGGGGATCTTTTTAGTGCCCTTAATCGATTCGTGTATCGGGAACGCCTACCTCTTGTTTCTATTCATACTCATACCCAAGATGAGTTTCTTCTGGAAGATATGGCTGATAAGAACAATAAGGGACGCGGGGACTTTTCACTACCGCGCATCTCAGAAATGTTAAGTTTGGAAGGGAACTAATTGACAGAGTCATGGATATCAATATTATTAGTGTCACGACTCTGAAAGCAGCGGGGGTAACCCAGCAATAAGCAACACGCTCACCAACAATGATCATAGATCCTGAAGGAATAATCAGGAATGTTTACGGACATATCACGCTCACAGTAACGGTCGAAGCTACTCAAATAAGTACCAAGTTTTACATCATCAAAGAAAAACTTAATTACAACATGATTGACGCGCATGGCTCCAACAATCAGCAGCTGTCATAAGATTTCGGCCAGAAGTCCCGCCTCGAGTTAACCGCCCCCTGCCTGGGGTCAAGACAAATTTCAGCAAGAACCTTCCTCTGTACCTGGAAGAATATCAATTGCTCAAAGCCATGGAGGGAGTCAAGCACCAACTAAGAGCGTGTCGGCTTATATCAACGGATTTCGCACTCAGTCACTCCAGCTTGATACTTCAACATATGGGAAGAGATCACTCCTGCCTTTTGTGAACCACCAAAAATCTTGAAGATATTTTCCCTCGTATATGATCCGAGAGACATTACGGAAAAGGTGCAGTTGTATGAACAAAAGATTTACAGAGCCAGAGCAATCAAGCCAAATGTTTTCCGGGTAGGAGACCTTGTCCTCAAAGCATCAAGGCGTCGTCGTTCCTCCTGGGAAGGACCATATAAAAACTCATGAGCTACCATTGGTGGCTACTATAAATTGATCACCACAGAAGCTGAACCTGTCGCAACATCTATTCACGACAAGTAGCTCAAGGCTTTCAACTGAGCATCCTATCATGATCCCTGTTTTACTTCATGTAGTAATTATAATTCCTCCAAAATGCCTGCGAGTATCACTGTGGGCATACTTAGGATTTCAATTTCATTAATCAAGTAGCATTATCATTGTTTCTTTAAAAAAATCTTTATGAATCAGTAAGAACTTATTCCCATAAAAAAAAAGTCTCAACGAAAGAAATACCATCAACTAGCATGCAAGCAGGAGTCCTCTCATGATTTTCATAATGGGAGAGGGTATTATATACACCGGGATCAACGGTAATTCTTGTTCCATCACTAGCAAGCTCAACTCTCTGATTTCAATTATTCTCTCCCTAAAAGTAGAGATGATATGCAAAATTAAGTCAGAACGTAATACTTCTAAAAATTGTATACACTCGTTATAAAGTGTTATTCGATGGATTACATGAGTTGGAACAATCACAAGACGTTTTACAAAAACGTCTCGGAAGCAATTTTCAGTGCCTCACGAAAACTCTGAAGATGACGAAAATTGGTGACGAATCTGGGCATGGTTCTTATATCAAAAGATTTGTATTGAAGTCTACTACAACATGTTAAAAGGGCGCATCAATTGGACAAGTAATCTAAGAGTTATGGAAAAAATGGCTATTGGAGTAAAGTCTGAAAACTGTCAGGATTTTTCCTGGATACTTCCTGAGTTCTACTGTTCGGTTATTTTGATACCCTAAGAGCATATACAGTGGGGCGAGTAAAACTTGGACCAAACCCAAATATACTCTTTGGTCCGCCCAAAACCGATCAAAGTGGGGGGACTATATTTGGGTTATAATCCAGACTTTATACTGTTTAGGATTAAAAGTGATCGGAAAGCGGAACCAAATTTGAATTTTGTGGAGCATGAAGGTAGCAGTGCATTTCTTGATAGGCGTAAAGTTTGCGTGCGTCTCGTGCCAGGTGTGAATGTAGCAGTGTATCTCATGAATCAGACACAACTCAAAACTACTCTTGTGTATGCGTTCACATAAGCGCACGCCCCATTGGACGCACATTTCGCATGAACTTGGTGATGCGATGTTAACGAAACTTATGCCCGACGTAGACGTTCACTAAACATACGCCCGATGTAGGCGTTAACAACGAAGAGAAAATAATTGGAAGAAGAAATTGAAGAATGATGGGTGATGAATTCTGCCAGCGAAGGAAAAGATGGGTTCTAGTTATGGGTTATTATCAGATTCAAGAGGGAGAAGTAATTCAAGTTCTGTGAAACATCAAGAGATGACGTTGTGGATTTTGAAGGAATGGGTAGTGCTGTCGTGAACTGAGATTATTAGTGTACAAGTGTTCGATTGAGGATTTGATTAGAGTTCAGTTGGTTCGAGAATGGGTTGATCTCGGATTCCAGTTTGGATCGAGTTTTGGTAACCTGAATTGTGATTGAGATGTTTCTGAAAGAGTATGAAAAATATTAAATTAAAGACTTAGGTATTCGAATAGAGATTGGTTCTGTGGATGGAAGGGTTATTGTGGAAGAATTGGACAGAATTTATGAACATCTGTAGAAGAATGAGTAGACAGGGTTGCTGTGAAGATATGTTCTGAATATGAGATGAAGAAAAACAAATTGATGCTACTGGTTTGTACAAGAGAAAATGAAGGTCATGGAGTTGTGGATTTCTAGGAAGCAAGGGATGGATATAGGAGAAGAAAGTCATGAACCTGAGATATAGAATATGGATATGAATTCTTATAGGTTTGTAAGAAGAAGTGGAAATAAAATCAGGACAGGGAAGCTGGTGGCTGTGGCTCAAGTCAGAGTAGTGATTTTGAATAATGGTGGTATGTGTTAATGATTGTTGGTTGCAATTGGAGCAATAGGGATTAGAATGGTGAAGTTTGGGTTATGGCAGAGAATGGGTAATGATATTGATGTGGCCGGAAAAACAAAAAGTTGTCGTGGAATCGATAATTTTGAGAGGAGATGGAACTGCCAAGAATTTGATTACCATTTGTATGGTGAATGAATTGTGGTGTATGTGTGTAAATGATAAATTATGCAGGGAAGGAATTTGAATTACTAAAAATGCAATCAAGATATGGTGAAAACATCACACAGAAATGCATTACAGGTGTTTAATGAAATGACTTAGAGAACTTTTGTGGTTTAAAAGGCGTATGGCTGTGACCGTTTGAATTACTATGAGCGTCTCTTGATGTGATTTTTATATAGTGGTAAAAAGGTTTGATTCTCGGACTTGTGAGATTTAATTTCTAGACCTAATTTTTAATTACTAAAAATAAATAAGACTAAACAGATTTGATTTTAAAAATAGATGGAAGAAAACTAGGGTTTAAGATTCCACCATTCACCAATACTTCTGTGATATGCCTAACAATTCTATGCTCAATTTAATCTAAATATGCCAAAAATAGGTTTTTAAAAGAATAATTGTAAATCCTAAGCATGAGACATCAAAAGCAGTCAACCCAGCATGACTCATCAAAAGAGAACACAACTATTTAAGAAAAACCATTTTTTCAATTTTAATCAAGCAATTAATAATAGAAGAATTGTAAAGAAAATATAGATAAAATAGACATACCACTTAATTATTGGAAGAAAGGCTTCCTCCGTCACCCCAGTGATGGTGATTAGCTCATTGTAATGGAAACACACTCAAAATAACCTTTCATTGCTCAAAAAGTGCTTACAATGATTAAAAAGAAGTAACACAGACGTTTTGATACGCTTATAAAGGTTACAGTGGATGGTTCGGAGTGTTGCAGGAGAATGAAAAGGAAACAGGAAAGAAGAACGGACTGATACTGCAGTAAAGAAACGACTGCCGAAGCAGCTGCGTATACGACAGTTTGATGATGATGTTTTCTGCACTTCGTCTTCTTCTCCACGAACAAAGCTTCTTCTTCCTGATTTTTTTTTTGGTGATCCAAACTTAATTTTTCTTGGCTTTTCTTTGCTATATATAGTATTGGTAAACCCTACCAACCCTAGAGAAGCGATAAGGAACCAAAAATCAACTTCAAATCAACTTGGAATCCGTGTGAAATCAAAACAAGAACGAACTCCTTTTCCCGTCCAAATTCGAATTTTCCAAGCAGATTTTTCCGGCTAAATCTCTCTTTTGACGTGTGTTGTGTTATCCCTTGAGTGTTTGATCAATTTGGGGTAGAAAGAACACGTCAAAACTCCATAAAATTCGGTTACAAAATCATGCAGAAGCTTTCTCACGTAGCTTTCCTCTTCCCGCCATTTTCGGAATTTCAAATTCAAATGGAGGTGCCCCCAATCTAAATTGTGGGTGCCTTAATCACTTTGTTGGGTTCCTTTAACAACTTTTTGAGCCGATTTTTCCACAAATATTTATTTCTCGAAAATACCTACAAAAACATAAAAAGCCATAATAAGTACAAAAACGAACACTATCAGAATAGATAATCGAGTGTAATTTAGACACAAAAATGTGTCTATCATCTCTCCTCCGGGCGTTAGTGTAGTCAGCCGTTTCATAAAACGGGCGTATGACTAAAATAACGCCCACCGAACGAGGCATACAAATCAACTGCACGAGACCACACATTCACCAGGCGAATACATAACCGTATGCCCCAACATGCGTTCGTCTACACCCACGCCTGTCACTTGGGCGTGTTGTTACGCGTGCGTCTACCATCAGAAAGTGTTCTGGGATACGTCTCTCACCGAGTGTTCATCCAGCGTCCGCCCCAACCAAGTGTTTTCATTAGCATATGCCCACAAAACATCAATCCAACAGACGGATCCTTATATATACACAACATCAATCCAACAGACGGACCCACCTGCATGTCATACCAAGTATTAGTACGCTCAGTTTCACGATCAGCCTCAGTCTCAGAGAAAGATTCAGACTCAAACTCATATGATATGTTAACATCATGATCCTCCTCAGAAAGATGCTCATCCGTATCAGAATCTGGAGCCATGCCGTTAGGACGAACACCTCGTTCCATTTGTTTAGTTTTCTGCCTTCTTGCAATTGCTCGAATACGTCGATTCTCCATAAAAGTTATGAGTTTCTCATCGTCAACCCTCTTCCTCTCCAATTTCTCTCTGCGTCTTGCTTCTTCTTCAGCATTAATCGTAAAACAAAGATCCAGAGCATATTGACGAGTTTCCTTCAGACGATCGAGAGGCATACCTCGAACAAGTTTTGTAACTTTATTTAAAGAAAGGCTGATTTTTTATTGTGCTTCTTGAAGAGAAGCCACCTTCATCATTTTGCCTCTACAACCGAGTTTTTTACTTGAAGAATTAGAGTTATGGTTTTGATCAGGAATTGCCATGATCTGCCTAAAACATAAAATAACAGAAACATTTCAACAAGAAAGAAAATAAGACTTATCAAAAGGTTTTAGTCTATTAATCACAAATTGAACTTACTGGTATTCTTGTTGCTACTGCCAAAAGGAAAATTACTTCGCTCCAGAAGAACAATGATGAAAATAGGTTTTGATGGAATAATATTCTCAGTATTATCAAGATATATATACACATGATATTTGAGAAAATTTTGGAAACCCTAGTTATATTAGATAATGAGATTACTATCAAAGACCCCAGCTTATCTAAGTTAGTGATTCAAAAAAAAAAAAAGATAAGAGGGGGACTTGTTTATCTCGTTCCTAGCCGGTGACGCCCTCTTATTTATTACTACCAACACCCTTCTTCGTAATAAAAACTGATAAAGAGAGAAGGGGGAAGAAGCATATATAGGCGCCAACTTGAGAAAGTTCATGTTCGATTGGGAAACCTAAAAAAATGGTGCTAACTTACTCCCTTTTAGCCATTCCAATTTCTAGTCCTTCCCACATGTGATGAATTATATTTCTAACAGGGACAAGGGCACTTACAATCCCCAACTGCATTTTACACTAAGGGGTACACATCTTAATGTTCTAGAATCTAAGCATATCTTCCTCTACTCTTAAAATTTAAAATATGCATATATAATTATTGAAAGCATATTGTCACCATCTCGTGCTTACTGTGCAATATCACTGTTCCTCACTAAGCAGAGGACTTAATGTAGATGGTAATTTTTTGACAAGAGCTAGAATCGTAAAATTTCCCCCTGCTGAGCAACAATGGAATATATGTGTACTTATGCGCATATGCTTAATAAAGAATGTTGTGTCTCTGCTTATATTCCGCAAGCGAATTAAGAGTACATGTTCTTTATGAAGGCTATAAAATTGGCCTTAGCCTCCTCAACACTCATAATATTCATTCCATGTCGAACTAGTCTCAAGTCACATAAATTCCACGACATAATTCCTTGAACTTGCCTCGAGTGCGCATCGATGTTCTAGCAAAGTCCATTAAACTCGGGAATAGCTAATGCTTAAACCCTGAAATACATCATAGATTAATGCTTCATTCACAACGAATACTCTCCAAATTGCTCTTCCGAGCTTAAATATGCTACTTTAGTACTTTGGTTAAATATAAGCCATAAATAATGCACCACTCCTTTTGGATGTGCCACAATCGAGAAACAGTGCCATAAAAGATGCATTAAACCTCTCATCTAGTCTAGCCCTAGACTTTTCTCATATTAGTGCCAAGATATCACTAGCTATTTAGGTTAGCACCACATTGGCACCAGTTAGCCACATTAGCGCTAAAGGCGCTAAAGGCGCTAACTTTCCTGGTGCAAAGCCCTAGTACCTGAGAAGTGCCAACTAACAAAAAACAGTCGTAATTACATATTTTAGCCTAATAAGGCCTTAGCCAATGCGTCACCACCTTGGCACCTCAACCATAGCACTAAAAGTGCTAACCCTAATTAAAGCGCCAAAAGCGCTAACTCTCTTGGATCAGCTATAGCTTGAAGCATCTTCGAGTATCGTACTAGCTTTAATGCGTTCCTACCATTGCTCGAGCACGTCCTAGCCAGCTCTAGCACGTGGCTACAGCTCGAGCACGTCCCTGACTAAGGCGCCAATACTCCATCTCGAGCATATTTCAACACGTCCATTGCTCTAGCGTGTCCCTGACCGAGGTACCAATAATCCAGCGCGTCCCTGCTCGAGCACGTTCTAGCCCTTATCTGATGCGCCACAAACCCTAAGTACTTGGTTCATCCCTGCCAAGCCATGTTCCAGTACACCCAAGCTTTTCTAGCATGCCCATAATGACTAATACGTCCCTAATGTCCTCCATGGCATAACCAAAGGGTCCTAGCTTTGGCACGTCTCTTGGCCTAATGCATTTATACTCAACGACTTAGCCACATGCGCATTGACTTTAATGCTAACTATTCTATCCAATTGAAGTGCTAACTTCGAACCTCCTTGGTACTAGATTCCTAACCCTATTATAATTAATATTTACTAGAAGTTATGCATATTGGTCTTACTTCTGAGACGTTAGCACATTAGCCTTTTATATTAAAAGAGTTAGCACATTCTTATTTGCGCTAAGTAGCTAGTGTTAGCTTTGCTAGCTACTTTAGTCATAAATATGCCTTTCTTCTCAATATGAGTCCAACAACAAGTCTTGTAAGAACTTTAATCGGTTTCCTTGCCTAAGGATCCCTCTACAACATTTGGCCTCAGATGTCTCTCAGACTTACAATAAGTCGCTTCTGAGCTAATACTCAGTCACTAAATACGCCATGCTATTTCTGAGTAAGTACATGGTCATTGAACTTCCCAGACTCGACATTTAGTCAGTCTGATTATCAATCCAGTGAGTCACATAACTTGTCTCGCTGACTTAGCAAGTCATTTGACTTGACTTGACTTAATCAAAACTATAGTGGCTTTTGACTCCACTATTTCCACGAGATATCAAATACAACATGGGGGGATTCTCATTGGGGTATTAGTCTGGCGGTCTATGACATCGTGGGTGGTAACACAACCCCCACGAACAAGAAGGTAACAAGAAGTGGGCGGTTACAGAGCAGTTGAGAGGATGAAGAGTAGTGGTCAGACAAGTCTTCCCTACTTTCCGGGCACCACCCCACTACAATCTCCATAATCCTCACTTCTCCATCTCTCCCTTAATTCCACGACTTACGAGAAATCAATGTGTCCTCTTCAAACTATAAATAGATGATTCTTATCTATTCGAAAAAAGACAGAACAAGACAACAACACAATCAGTCTGAAGAAAACAAAAATTACAGAAATTAGCGATTCCTCTAAAGAGAATCCATTCTTCTTCATACCCACCCTAATCCTTCCATCTTTATAACCGAATCAGGACGTGAACGACCATTTCTTGGTTTAGGCTCGTCCTTTTCGAGCTTGATCTCTCAAACCTACTTAAAAGTACCATTTTTCATTACATTTATTTTCACCCTAAAACACATAGTCTAGCAATAGATATGCGTTCATGCTTATTTAATAGCGCTCCTAAACAGACATTCATACAATCATACATGGCGAAAATAATTAGTAGAACAAACAATAATGATTTGATTAAGATGATAAAACAAATATATTAATTTAGCGACATGTTCATGATATCCGACTATATCCTTAACCAATATGAAAATATTAGCTACACATGGATTTCTTAAAATCCATAGAAAAAAAATAAGTAGAAAAATAAAGCAAACCCAAGTTTTTGTTGAAGAATCTCCAAAACCCAAAGCTCTTTTGCTTCTGTTAAAACCTAAAAATTGATTCTAGGCAAAATAATGTACTATAAAAGTACTTTGTTTAGATTGAGAGATCAAAATCATACAGAGCAAGCCTAAACCACGATAGTAGCCGTTCTGCTCTGCTTCGGTCATAATGAGAGAAAATTGGTTGCTCTTAGGGGAGGGAACCAAAGAAAGTTGAAGGAAACGAGTATGTTGAATTGTGTGTTGAGTTGAGAACTATTGAGAAAGTAACAGAGCTTGAGAGATTCGTAAGCTTGTTGTTTTTTTTTCCAAAATGGGCTAAGGAGCCTATTTATAATAGTAAAGAGCTCACACGTTTCCTTGTAAAATTGTGGAGATAGTGAAGAGGTGGATAAGAGAAAGTCGTGGGATTGATGGCTTAACCGCCTTGGAATCTTCGAAAAACCATTATTCCACTACTCCATTAACTGCTTCAGTCTTCTCACTAATTTATAACTTCCTTATCATGGGGTGTTTCTACGCCCATTTTGCTGTAACCGCCAGACCAAAACCCCGTGTTTTCCCCCCATTATGATTTGATTTCTTGTAAAGTTAATGGATTCATGGACTCAAGACACGTGAATAATTTGGCTCAAATGAGCAATAATTGCATAGGTGCAAGTGTAAAAAATAAAAAAATAACGCAAATGAAGAGGGGGAAGAATTGTGGCCCTTTTGGCACATGTGTGTGCTATTTTATTCGTGTTAGGCCTGTGGCTAGGGTTTGCCAAGCCTAGCACTTGCTATTGCCATGGTTATTTCTTGTGCACCACTAGCTTTGACATTTATTAATGTCATGTCCATGTTTATGGCCTATTTCGAGTTTCTCAGTCGCATGAGATTTTAATGTTAGCATTATGCTTAGCTTTTATGCAGTGCATAGAGAACATATTCAAGAGATTCAACAGTGGAAGTTTGCAATCTTGAGATTATGCTTGATGCGATTCTGCAATTAGACGGTATGCATCTAAATTAATGTTTTTATTCAGATATAGCGTAACCTCTATTCTGAATATCTGTAATTTTGTGTAATCAGTGTTTGATTAACAAATAGTTTATATGAATGCACATGAAATAACGAGGGTCTAGCTGGGTAAAGCCCTGAAATTCTGGAAGTACATAAATATATAAAGAGTTACATAGATAATTTAGCAACGAGCTGAATATGCATTCTCAATTCTCTTGCGGAATGTAAGATAACAATATGAATTTATAATTCTGATGTCGGGTCAGGAATTTATACATATTTATTTTGTTCTTCTGCAGCTATGTAAAAAGTAATATTATAATTTTCTCCTTTGTCAAAACCAACCATCAACATTAAGTTCCATACTTAGCTCGGAACGAGTAATGCTGCGTGGTAAGCACTAGATGGTGGTCTTCCAAGACGAATTAAAGTATGACTTTATATTGTTTAATAGTTAGATATCACTATAAGAGTAGCAGTTGGCTTAGCAAGTTTTGCTCTTTCTGCGATTGTACTCTTAGGTATATGGAGCGTTCTTCTTCTATCGTAACAACAAGGGGAAGATATTTGGAATATTAGTTGGTTGTAGAGAGTGTTGAGGCAGTGCTGCCGCCAGAATCACCAAGATGAGTATTAAGGAAAATACTAAGATGATTAGAACCTGGGCTTTGATATATAACAAGTTTAAGGAATTCAGCCGTGGAAGTTCTGCGACTTGAAGAAGTTCAATTGTGGAGTGTATAACTTTTATGCAGTGCATACGGGGCATATTCAAGAGATTTAGTCGTGGAAGTTTGCAACTTGAAATTATGCTCGATGCAAATCTGCAATTAGATGGTATGCATCTAATTAGGTTTTCATTCATCTATGGTATCGCCTTTATTCTGAATGTTTACGATTTTGTATAACCAGTGTTTTGTTTTATACAAGTAGTTCATAATTTTGTATAACCAGTATTATGTTTTATACAAGTAGTTTGCATGGATACACGGGAAATTACGAGGGCTCAGCCGGGTAAAACCCTGAAATTTGCAGGCGCATACATATGCAAAAGATATGTGGAACGAGTATAAGAAATTCAACCGTGAAATTATTGCAACTTATAACTCGTTCAGTGTTACGTATAGTCAGAGATCTTCTGGACAGGAATAGCAGCCGCCACCAGTGATATTCTGAAGACGTTATTGCTCTATACTAGTGGTCATGCTAGGAGCCGCCCATCGTTCTTGATTCTATACAAAAGTGGATACTGAATGGCATAGTATAATATATAGAATATTTAAATCTCAAAGCTGAGAGACTCTAATATTGTCATTATATATTTTGTTTGAAGAAATTAACCAAAATTTCCTGCAGCGAGGCTTTCATAATATAAAATATGGATTTCAATAAAAAATTAGTTTAAGGGTAGTTACTTAGCTCTATTTCCTTCAGGCATGTCCTTCACGTATAATTAGACTTTGGATATATTAGACTCCCCATGAATAAGCAACAAACATTAGCACTTGGAGTTTGAATATCTTTTGTGAAGGATGTATTGTCCCATTCTCCACCGATTGTCGCTAATTTCCGAGTTTACAGGATGTCGGTGTAACAGTAGGAGCAACGACGAATAGAGGAGCTTGTGGTGGTAGGTGGTGGTACGGTGAGGATATGAGCTTCTTGAAGACACTAGTTTTGTTTATGATATCCCTGACTCGTGTGAAATCCTATTACCATGGAATAACCTTCGTCTGGTAGAATATCCTTTGTTCTGTGGGTGAGGCTATCGCTAGAGGTGTTGACGTCGTGAGATCTCCAACAGGATGCAACATAAGTGGGGACCTCGGTAGAAGTTAGGGCTTCATTGTAAGTGCTCTCTTGTGACGGGCTTCATGGATTGGCGTTTCTTACACATTTCATAATACGTATGACTCGTGTATGATATTGACTTATCATAGCCATATTTCTGGAGAAGATGAATTCCTGACAGCAGCTTGTAAGCCTATATACCAGATGTTGAGAGTAGAAGCTTGAGTCTGAAATGGTCAGGCTTTTTGAGTGTTTATTGTGCACTGGAGATTTTCGTAGCTTGAGAATTCCAAATTCAGTGTGTCTTCTATAGTTGACCAGCATGGTTGAAATCAGCAGCAGCAGCAGCAGCAGCAACAGCAACAGAGATAAAGTTTTCATGCCATGATTAGATCATGAAAGGAAGCTTACGAGCTGTGGAGGTACTGAGTAAAGATGCTTTCGTCAGAATGATGCGAGTGAGGGGTCTTTTTGTTACCACCGTTGTTGATTAAATACTCTAGTCGAATGAGGTGACTGCGTTAAATATCTGAAACTGAAGGAGCCTTTTCTCCCCAGGTGTAGCTACTTTAGTCTAATGCTCAACGATGGATGATTTGATAGCATCATCATGAGTTTATGCCGCCAGGGTATGATCAGGCAAGGGAAGCTAGGAAAGTTGATATCTCCTATTGTTGTTGTTGTCTTTGTGCCCATGGATGGAGCAAAAACTTGAATTGAAGTTGGAGCCCTTGTTGGTGACGCGGTGTTACGGGTGTCTTCGAAGATTATGTTCCCAGAAGTGTCTCTTAAGCTATCTTATGAATCTTTGACTGTTATGAGATGTGTTGCGGCGAGCAGTCCCCTGTCATGCTTCTCTTTGATTTCTGAAATTATGTTTTCTGGAGTAGGCTTGTGATGCGTTTCATCCTTTACAGGGATTGCAGGCGTCTATCATATTTGACGACGTAGTTGGAGAGATGAATATACCTTTGTGGCATGTCTTTGGAAAGTAAAGGGCCTTGTCAAGGTTGCAACTCTCTGGTTGACCATCTCTCATAGGTTGGATAAGTTCTTGACAGCGAGGGGATCTTGCGTAAATCTTCATTCCCCAAGTGTGATTCTTGTGATCCTTCGGATGTAGTTTTGGAAGATGATGCTCTAAGTGGTGTCGTTGCGTAAGATGCCAATGCAATGAAAACTGCACCAATTGAGTATCTGAATTCTGGAGTTGACTTTGACTTTAAGCTTGACAGGAGTCGACCCTTGGAGGAAATCGAGATGGATAAACTTGTTGTTAGATGGCTTTGTCGTCATATGAGAGCCATTCAGAAGAAATTGAAGGAAGTATGTGCATTTTTGGCTTGGAAGTGACTACTAAGGATAGAGATGATGCTGAAAGACTATCATGAGAAATGAGGCTTGCTACTGAAGCCCTTGCACATTGGAGAGAGTATATTTTGATGGCGCTGAATCAATCTCTATAGATCTTTTCTAAGTAGTAGGTTTTGAGGGTTTTTATGTGTTTCTGAGATACCCGATTTTTCTGTGGTTTTATTTTGGGATTTTGAGTAAATAGATTTTTAATGGCTTGCAAGGATTTTCTAGAGAGAGAAATAATACCTTGTTCAATTAAATAAATTGAAATCATAAATATGAATGCAAGCCAATGCAAACATTTTGGAGGAATTACAAATATTGCACAAAACAGGGAAATATTGCTAGGGGTGGCGAGGTGCTTAAGTATTGATATCTTTGTCATGGGTGGTGGAGTGCTTAAGCCTTGATAGATTTAAGCTAGTTTCTATATACGACTACCCCTGTTGGCCTATTAGTAGTGACGAGTTTGTAACATCCATATAATATAGCTTTAATGATCATATATGGCTTTTCTCCAGGAGAAGCAGTAGTGTTTATAATTTGGAAAAGATTGGGTTTCGGTATCTCAGGTTGATGACACATTCCAGAATGATTGAATTTTAATGTTCTCTGTAGGGATAACTCTATTCAATTAATAAACTTTTGAAAAAGGTCATCTTCCTCTTCAAACAGTCAAGTCATGGTGGCGTTGGCACTCATGTCAAGTCCCCAAGGCTTAATGGGACGCAGGACAACTAGTTGTAAAGAGGGTTGTTAAACAAGACTTACTTGTACGCGAAATCCATGGGTGTATAACATCACCTTTCCTCTATGCAGTCGTTTAGTGTCCATACCCGTTGCTTGGTGATGTTCTGGAAATGAGTAGTCTTTTAAAGTCCGATGGTTTTTTGGCACCTACAGGTGGGTCCCTTGGTGATGATTTCTCCAGGGGCTCGTCGAACCTGGCTTTGTTTATGTGAATTTACAGACGCTTCGGAACCATGTCGTAGTCTGTGTATACATGGTTGTTGTCGATAAAGTGGTAGCAGATGGTGCTGGCGCTGGCAAAAACAAATGGTGTTGGCGCTGGCAGCAGCAGATGACGTTGGTACAGGCAGCAGTAGATGACGTTGGCGCTAGCAACAACAAATAAGGTCGTGCCAGTTAGTACAAGAGATCACTTGACGTCGATGGCCGCATCGATTAGTGCTTACTTAAACTCGGCATCCTTGATGCAAGCAGTAGTGAGAAGTCCCCAGCTAGGCTTCTCCTGAGTCGATCTTTTTTTCTAAATATGCGTCTCAAGCCATTACATTCACTAGTGAGATGATTGACGATTCTGTGGAAGTGACAGCATTTTGGAATTGACAGGTCCTCTTCGGTGGGTGGATGTTGCACAAGTGGTAACTTGATAGCTCCATTTTGTATCCATAATTCCAGCAGTTTGAGGACCTCTCCCTCGGGAAGAGGAAAATCTGGGATTGTTAGATCCATATCGTTTCGTTGTGGCTGATGCAGAGTCTCGGCTGAACTTTGTCCTTGAATTGGTGCATGCATTGAGGTTGGAGATGGAGGTGTGACTGATGTAGAGCATTTAATCTGTGACACTTGTGAAGGTGCAACCTTCCTCTTGGCTCCTTTGTCAGTGATAGCGCTTATGGACGGTTCGATGAAGTATTGCTTGTTGACCAGTCGTTTATTTCCACCGCTGTCGTCACGGCTTCTTTTTCTGACGGGCCTTGTTTTCTTCAACAAAAATGGAACTATTGTCGCGGATTGCTGGGCAGCCTTTTGGAGATCAAAAAATGTCTGAAAATATAGATTTTCGAGCAAAGATTTGTAGACTGGAATTTTCCTCTCATTGTAAGGATGCTGATTGCAGCATGAGAAATCCGACGAGCCTTCTTTTTCATACCAAGGAGGTTGTTCCAAGTCTTCACAAGCAGTAAAGGTAGGTTGATTTTTTCTTTCCAGTACTTGTTCAACATGGGTATGCAATTCGTCTTCGTCACCATAAATTTCTTCTGAGTTTTGTAAAACTTAGTTTCCTTTATTCTCGTAAATTTTTCCCTTCCATAACTCAACCACCACAGTTCCCTGACTCGAACCACCATAACCATTATCTATTCTCTGCCAACACAAACTCACTCAAGCAAACCTCGAGCTATCAACTGCTCAGTTCTTCTCGAGTTCTACCCATCTCTCGTCAGCAACCTCACAGACTTTCTCCACTATCCGAGTTCTTCTAACCACAAGCTTCCTCACTTTGAAACCACCAGCGACCATTAATGGGAATAATCAATCCTCACTGCCTAGACAACATCGAACCACAACAAACACATACTCGAGATCCTTGTTTCACATCATAGCAAACCCAAAACATATTCTTGTATCAATCACCGTTAGCCATCACATAATAAAGCTCATGGAAGCAATGAACATCACGTTCATTAACTACCATAACACCACTGCCACAAATATCACCAGCATATCATCGATCTAGGGCACTGTGTATTGGAGAAAATGAACTTTTGGTGGGAATGGATCTTAGGACCTAGGGGTCACTAAGGACACTATCTCATTTTTACTATTTGTGAATGAAACTTTTAGTCCCACATAGGAGAAACTAAATATGTTGCCTCTCTATATTAAGATAAACGTTGCAAATCTAAAGATAAACGTTGTAAAACAATTGAAGAAATCGTTGCTTTTTCTCTGTTCTTCACGTCTTCTTCAGCAGCAGCAACACAAAACTTTCCAGAAATGAATTTTCTTCTTCTGTTTAGCTTCTTAAGCTTGACCCAACCTCTCTCAATCTTTTCTTAACTTGATACAACCTTTTTCTACACCACAGGGCCCTCAAATCTCGAGAGAATCTCTCTTTTTTTCAATTGAAACTTTCGGGGGTTTTCTCCCCTACCCTCTCCGTCTTCGATCTGTTGGCTTATGTAGGTTTCATAAGACCTAAGAATTGTCCTTAATCGATAAGGACTCGATTTCTAATCCAAAGCCAACTTTAATTCCGTGTTTATCCAAACCAGGGAGTGTTTTTATTCTTCGGCACTAAATCGACTTCTCCCCCATTTTTAATGGCGTAAAAATCTCTTTTGACGTGTTTCAACATGTGTTTAATTGTTTCTCCATATTATGATATCGAATCGTGAACTATATCCCATAAAACTCGCGTCTCAACAACTCAGGTACTTCTCTCACGCGAAGAGAATCTTTCCCGAAAACTTCGGGTTTTTGAAATAAGAAGGGGGTGCCCCAAATCCAAAAATGGGGCGCCTTTAACAACTTTAATTGGGATGCCATTAGTAATTTTTCTCGGGTGCTTTTATCACTTTTTGAGCCGATTTTTTTCACAAATGTTTATTTCCCAAAAATACATTCAACCACATAAAATCACGCAATAAGTATAAAATTGAGCACTAATAATACAAAGAATTAGGAACAAATTAGACACAAAAATGTGTCTATCAAATACCCCCAAACTTATTATTTGCTAGTCCTCGAACAAATCTAATCTAAAAATAAAACAACAATCCTAACTCACTTTCGCAGGCATCGCGATTGAACTCAGCGTGTGCAACAAGCCTTTAAACCCATATGTTTACCTATCAGACGAGTGCTGTCTCGTGAGGGTTTACAAGAGGTATCCCCACAAAACCTTTACTCCAAACCCTAGCTACTTGTGAGCGATTGAGGGTAAACATTAAACAAGCTATCTAGTTGGCATACTAAATTTTTCGGTTATGAGAATCATTACCCTATATGAGTCCAATTGTTGTACACGAGTTTGCACTCAGCATACTAAAGTTCATATATAAGAAAACAAAGCTCTACTTAGATGGTCATTCAACCACGATACTCAGAATCTATCAAAGTTCAATCACGTGAAAAGATTTAGAAGATGGATTAGACAGAATAAAGTTTGTGCATGTTAACTAAGGTGAACGGTGTTTCCCATATCTGTTTGAAGGTCAGTGCTAGGATGAATCCTAATGGATTTATATACGCTCCCACTGGTCTTAATCCTAATACTAATATCGACTCAACTGGTATATACAAGGGATCCAGCGATCGATTTATTGAAAATAAAACAATTATTTATTATTAAATATACTGACAACATGATTGGATTAAATAAATCCAAGCGTATGCTCCCTATCAGCATCTTACATGATAGTTCTCATGGATCCTGCGTTCCACGCTTGCTTAGGTGACGGAGACAGGGAGAACACACACATATTGCTATCAAAGTGTCAATACTCGATTTTTTTCTATTATTTTTTTATTAAGATAAAAATAATGGGGCTTGATCTCAAACACTTTATTCCATCCTGGCGGCGATAAAAATTCGATACTGGTACCCCGCCAAATCACTTATAGGAACACAAAAATTGCAAAAATAAAAACAGAAGGTGATATGGTCGAGATAGACTCCGAGATATGGTGACGACTATCATGTTATTTCTAACACCTGAGCTAGGCATTATTTTATGAATTGACCATTAGCTGGGCACACCAATTCCTATAGAAAAAAAGCTAAGTTTTCATCTACCTAGAATGGTTAGTGTCATCCTGAATTGTTCACAAGTTTCTAGACTTTGGAGTTTTGTATTTCAACTTAAAAGTTTCTCCCTTACCCCCAAACTTAAATCTAACATTGTCCTCAATGTTCTAAAGATGAATGATTAAATACATGAACAAGGAGAAACTGTTACCAATCGAAGGAAATAAGTTAAGGAAAGATATTACCGTGCCGCATGAGCATGGGTTACCTCCTAAGAAGTGCTAAGTTTAAAGTCTTAAGCCAGACTAAGAAAGAATTAGTCACCTCATAAAATCATATAGCAATAGCCGGAACAACCGTGGGTTATCTGAATCAAATAGTGTTATCACAAATAAAAGCAAACTGCAACAAACCAAGAAAATGAACAAACCGAGCACACCCTTATCTAGTTTTCTGTTTAAGACAACTACATCTAGGTGTGGTTCAGGTTCGGGCTCTATAAAAGGGTCTAGATAAAATATTTTTATGGGCTGGATTTCCTCATATGCAAGATCAAAAGGATCAGGTTGTAGAGTCTGGAAAAACTCAACCAAGAACTTAGAAGCACATAATAATAACCTGAATAATTGTGGATCCTCGAAGTCAATCATATTTGACTCACACAATTGACTACTATGAAAATGGTGGTCATTCTTAAGAAAATGCGTAATTCTACTCCCCTAAATTATTTAGGCTTAGTCTCAAAACTTAATAACTGACACATTTGAAATTCAAACGTTCCCAATATTGGAAGAAAATATTTTAGTGGGAAAACAAAGTCAATCTTGGTATTATTTCCTAGGTAAACCACATCGACCAGAGGATGGGTTTCTAGCAACTGAACTTCTTTCTGGACATCAACAGGCTCAGGGAATCTAGTTTGAAGATGATCTTGAAAATGGTAGATGTGCAAATGTCAAGTACCAAGTTAGGGACCTTTCTAAGAGTCAAAGTTAAAGCACCGGGAAAACGATAGTCACCCCCAAACTTAGAGTTTTCAGTGTCTCTAGGTAGACTAATCACAATTTTCCTAATTTCTAGATCGTCAGATTCCTAAAAATGGTCAACTGCTTCTTCTAGGTTATAATCAAGTGGTGCATCCTCACTCATATTTAAAATCTTTACGGGTTTATCTTTGTTACCTAAGACTATTGTTTCTAAATCGCTGGACTCTAAAACAATATTCTCAGGATAAACTCGTTCCCCTAAACCATTATCTACTTCAAAACAAGAAAATTCTACATCGTCTAAAACAATGGTATCTCTAGTCAATCCTCTTCCTTTTGAATAGGTGAATAATTATTAAAATTATTTGGATTTGAACCAGGAATAACACTATCATCATGAAGCACAGTTGGAGTGACAATTTCCTGATCACTCTGCCTATATATTTCAAGTTATTCGTTAATATTATCCTCATCATCATAATAATATGAAGATGTTTGAACCTCGTCTAAATAAGTATTGTTATCAATTCTATCCTCGTCCTCTTGACTAGGTGAATAATTATCAAGGGTAGCACTACATTGGCAATTAAGATCATTTTGAGCAATATTATTCTTTGCAAGACTTTCATTCACACTTAATACGAATCTATTTATATTCTCAGTTAACTGCTCGTGTGATTCTTCTAGATAAAGAGTTGGACTACTATTTGTTCCTCTCACACGTAATTCAAACCTATGTGTCATCTCAGATAACTTCTTGAGTGATTCTTCTAGAGGCATAATAGGTTCATGATGAGTACTAGATCACAACTGCTTCAATGATTCTTCTAGAGGCATACTAGGTTCATTATAAGGACTAGATCGCACATGCTTTATGGCATCCCTCCAAGACAAAAAACTCAAATTTTGCTCATTTTCATGTTCATATGACGGGTGTGTATATGAATAGTAATTGGGATCACCCTGGTATGAGCAATAACCTCCAAAGGGTAATGTCTATTTTGAAATTCAGTCGGATATTCATTGTATTGGTCCTCATAATACCAGTTCGACATTTTCTGACAAAGAATTCCTAATATATTTACAAAAAATCTAAGAAAATAAATCCTAACAGGAAGGGGGTTCTAAATATACACAAACAAGGTCGACTCAACCAAATCAAACCTACTGAATCTAGCAAACAAAAAATATGATGGCTCCACTTAGATTGTTTCTAGACCAGATTATATTCTTTCAAAATAATCTAGCAAACAAAAAGCATGATGGCTCCAATTTAGCAAACCTCTTAGAGCAATCTGAATTAGATTAAGTCGAATAAAAACAGGATAATCTCTAAGGAGCTTTGATAACCCTGTCTCTTTGGCAACATTTCCTTGGGTTACAAGGCGACTCGAATCTACTTATAATAATCTTCTTGAACTTTGAGTTAGGCTAACAGATTAACCAATACAGTTCTTTTAAATGACTTTCCTATAAGCTCGTTACCCTATCGATCTCTTTCTAGTCAAATTTTAAGGCTTAGGTTTGCGTTTGGTAACGTGTTCCTAAAGCGGGCAAGAAGGAAAAGGTGATAAAATCCGAGTCCTTATCTTGTATGGCCAGTTCTTTCTCTTTACTAGAAAAGTAAATCTTTATTCAGGTCCTCAACATATATGCACACGAAGGAGTCCAGAAAACCCACTGACAGGGGATTCGTGGGTGGTTAGATTCTTAGCTCCCGTTCTAGACGAGCGATGAACAATTGAAGTTGACTCAGGCCACCGACTCCTATGTCAATGTATGAACCCGAGGGGTTGAGACATATCATAATTGTCGTCCTTCCCTGTTGTAGTTTATATTCAATAATACCCTTCCGTAGGGATTAAAAAATAATAATGCCCAAAAGTCCAAAAATAATAATGTCCAAAGTCCAAAGAAAAAGAAAAATTATAGAAATAATAAAAGATTTTCTAATATAATTTTCTAAAAAGAGAAACAAATAAAAATTAAATCTAATTAAAAAAAGAATTATTTTTCTTCTTTTCCGTTCTTTTAGCTCTAACTTTAACTCCGAGTCTTTAATCACCAAAATCTTTGGCTCATTTTCATTTTAATCCAAAATCCAAAACCTGTAGCAAAAAGATAAATACCCAAAGAAACGTAAAATATGACAACTTAAAAATAATACTAATAACAAAAATAAAAACCTAAAAATAAATCTAAAACTCTAAACCTAAAGACAAGTCCCCGGCAGCGGCGCCAAAAACTTGATCGTTTCTAAAAAGTGGTAAAATTATGTTCGGTCGCTGAGACTTGTGAAGATTCGTTTTAGACCTAATTCTGAATTAAGCTAGAAAAATAAGTAAAAGACTTTAACAATATTATGAAGAACTGGACCTCAGGATTCCACTAATATCACTTCTGAATGATTTCTACAATGATTCTTTAACAATTATAGCTCTTTTATTGACTCTGTTTCTTTGCTAAAAGTAGATTTCTAAGACATTGATTGTAAATCACAAGCATGGCGCATCAAAAGCTCTTAAGTCCCAGCATACACCATCAAACAAAATCACAACGAATTAAGAAAAATCATAAATCAATTAAAAAACAATGCAAAAGTCATTAAGAATCAAAAATAGTTACCATTTATTCATGAAATATGGCTTCCTCCATTGTCCCAGTGGTTGGGTTTAGCTCATCATGCTCAAAGCACTCTCAAAAGATTGGTACATGGCTCAAAAGTGCTTGAGAAGAAGAAAAAAAGCTAAAAACAATAAAATAGAAATCTGCAACGTTTTCTGGGCTTTACAGATTAACTGTTGCAATAAAGCTGAAGATAAACGTTACAAAATGGTTGAAGAAACCGTTGCAGCTGAAGATAAACGTTGCAAACGTTTGAAGAAACCGTTGCCTTTTCTCTGTTTTTCACGTCTTCTTCAGCAGCAGCAGCATAAAAATTTCCTGAAATGAATTTTCTTCTTCTGTTTAGCTTCCTGAGCTTGACCCAACCTCTCTCAATCTTTTCTGAACTTGATACAACCTTTTCTACACCACGTGACCCTCAAATCTCGAGAGAATCTCTCTTTTTTTTCAATTGAAACTTTCAGGGGTTTTCTCCCCTACCCTCTCCGTCTTCGATTTGTTGGTTTATATAGGTTTCAGAAGACCTAAGAATTATCCTTAATCGATAAGGACTCGATTTATAATCCAAAACCAACTTCAATTCCGTGTTTATCCAAATCAGGGAGTGTTTTTATTCTCTGGCACTAAATCGACTTCTCCCTTATTTTTAACGGCGTAAAGAGCTCTTTTGACATGTGTTTAATTGTTTCTCCACATTATGATATTGAATCGTCAAATATATCCCGCCAACTTCGGGTTTTTGAAATAAGAAGGGGGTGCCCCCAATCCAAAAGTGGGGTGCCTTTAACAACTTTCCTTGGGTGTCATTAGTAATTTTTCTCGACTGCATTTATCAATTTTTGAGCCGCTTTTTTCCACAAATGTTTATTTCCCAAAAATACCTACAAACACATAAAATCACATAATAAGTATAAAATCGAGCACTAATAATACATACAATTAGGAACAAATTAGACATAAAATATGTCTAACAAGTTCGTATGAGTGGGTGACTAGTATTGTGCTTATACTAGTCATAACAGGCAGTTCATCCTGGACACATCTCCGATGTGGGGGTATAACATCTCTCATTCTTGAGGAGTACCCACATACTATTGTGTTAAGGAAAATTTGCTGAGCAGGTGGCTCTGTCCTTGTGTGTAAATCATTGTTTTAAATTCAGAGATTTTTCATTAACGTTAACATCCTTTTTTGTAGTATTTTATTGTTTCAGACACAACAATATTAACACAATACTTTTTTCTGTAACAATAGAAAAAAATGTTGTTGACAGACCAGAAAAAATTCAGTGGGAAGGATTTCAAAAGATGGCAATCAAAGATACTGTTTTTCATGAGTTTTCATATGCTAGATGATCTTGTACTGAAATCTTTTGATGAGAGTTTGAATGATGTTGGAAATGAAAGGGAATTGAATAGTTGGGTTAGGCTGAATTATATGGCTAAAAAACATATTCTGAATTGTTTAGAGGATGCTCTGTATGACTTTTATAATACAAAGGAGAATTTTACTGCTTTTGATTTATGGGCTACTTTAGAGGCAAAATACCAAGCAAAAACTGCTGGAAGTAAGAAATTCTTGGAAGCTAGGTTCTTGGAATACAAAATGTCGAATGAAAAATCTGTGGTTGATCAATTCCTTGAACTTAAGCGTATTATCAATGAAATTCTTTTTGAAGCCATGGTGATTGATGAAACTTTTCAAGTGTCTGTCGTTATTGAGAAATTATAGTTTTCCTGGTCAGAATACAAACAAAGATTGAGATATAAAACTGGTGAAGTTAGTATGGTTAATTTGGGTAAAAAGATTCAAGTGGAAGAATTGTTATTCTCCAAGGACAAAAATGTATCTTCTGATTAAGGGACATGTCAAACAAAGTTCATGTCATTGAACGCAAATCTTCCAATGCTGAAAAAGGAGAAAGCAGCAAACACAATCCTAAGCATGGTCCTCACAGGAAAGGTATGTTTCAGAAACCTAAATTTGGCATTGATAAAATTACGGGTGCTTGCTATGTTTGTGGAATTCCTGGCCATATGGCGATTCAATATAGAAAATGTAAGGACCTTACTAAAAAGAAAAATATGCTAACTTGGATGAGAACAACAAGAATGAGTTTTCTGGTATGGTGTTTGAAGTAAATCTGGTAACCAATATGAGAGACTGGTGGGTAGACTCTGGTGCTACCAAGCATGTATGTGGAAACAGAGATATGTTCACCTCCTATCAGAAGGTAAGGGAAAGAGAGAAACTCTACATGGTTAACTCATCTGCAACACAAGTTGCAGGAAAAGGAAAAGTTAGGTTGAAGCTCACTTCTGGAAAGACTCTCACATTGAATGAAGTTCTTCATGTTCCGGACATCTGAAAAAATCTTGTTTCTTGTGGTATTTTAGATGATAAGTGTTTCAAAATTGTAATTGAATCTGGCAAAGTTATTGTCACTAAGGGAAATGATTATGTGGGTAAGGGTTATAAGACTAAGGATCTCTATAATTTAATGTAACCGCTGATGAAATGAATAAAATTGGTTCTTATGTTTATGTTTGTGTGTTATTAAATGTTTGGCATGGTAGACTTGGACATGTAAATTATAAGTTAATGCATAAACAAGATAGCGTAGGCTGCATACCCAAATTTAGTTTGGATAATGAACATAAATGTGAAATCTGTGTAGAATCAAAATATGTTAAAAAAAACTTTTAGAAAAAATATTCAGAGAAATTCTAAACCCTTAGAATTAATTCATTCAGACCTTGTTGACATGAAATCAACTCAAACTAAAATTGGTAAAAAATGGCTTATAACTTTAATAGATGATTGTAGCAGGTACTGTCTGGTAAACTTGCTCATGGGTAAGGATGATGCCTTAGAAGCCTTTAAGACGTTTAAACTTGAAGTTGAAAACCAATTAGATGTTACCATTAAAAGAGTTGACCGTGGTGGTGAGAATGAAATTCCTATAGGATAATTTTGCTCATAACATGGTATTATTCATGAAACCAATCCTCCTTATTCACTACAATCTAATGGTGTAGCTGAACAGAAGAACCGAACCCTTAAGGAGATGATGAATGCCATGTTGATTAGTTCAGGATTACCGTCAAACTTGTGGGGGGAGGCGGTCCTCTCAGCTTGATATTTCCTGAATAGAGTACCCTTTAAAGGATCAGATAAAACTCCATATGAACTATGGAAAGGTAGACAACCTTCTTATGCATATTTCAAAGTGTGGGGTGTTTGGATAAGGTTTTCATTCCTGCTCCTAGAGAACTAAGATATGACCCAAAATTATTGATTATGTCTTCATAGGGTATCCTGAGAATACTATTGCATATAGATTTATGGTTGTAAGTTCTGAAATTTCTGAAATTGGTGTGAATTCCATTATGGAATCTAGGGATGTTGTGTTCTTTGAAAATGTTTTTCCATTGAAATTTGATTCTCGCATGATATGTGTTGATCCCCTAGATGTCACTTTGACCAGTCAGACATTACCTTTAGAGCAAGATGAAGTAGAATTTGATCCTAAGAGAGGTAAAAGGCTCAGAAACTAAAAAATCTTTTGGGCCAGACTTCATAACATGCTTAGCTGAGACCGATCCACATACTTATATAGAAGTCATGAATTCTTATGAAGCTCCATGGTGGAAAGAGTATACCATTAGTGAAATGGATTCCATCATACAGAACGGTATGTGGGAGATTTAGATTTATCTCTAGGGTGTAAATCCATAGGTTGTAAATGGATCTTCAAAAGAAAACGTAAGGTAGATTGGACTGTGGAAAAATATAAAGTTAGGTTGGTAGCTAAAAGCTATAAACAGAAAGAAGGTGTAGATTTCTTTGATACTTACTCACCTGTTACGAGAATTACTTTCATTAGGATGTTAATTGTTATTGTTGCCATTCATTACTTAGAGATATATCAAATGGATGTGAAGACAACTTTTCTAAATGGTGAATTAGATGAAGAAATTTACATGGACCAACCTGAGGGATTTGTAGTGAAAGGTTGTGAAAACAAAGTTTGTAAACTGAAAAAATATTTGTATGGTTTGAAACAAGCACCTAAACAGTGGCATGAAAAATTTGATCTTGTAATGATTTCTGGTGGTTTTAAAATAAATGAATCTGACAAGTGTGTTTATATTAAACTTGTGAATGATGCATGTGTGATTGTATGCTTGTATGTTGATGATATGCTTATACTTGGTACAAACATGAATGTAATTAATTCTACTAAATACATTATAAATGAGACCTTTGACACGAAAGACTTAGGCCCCGCTGATGTGATCCCAGGGATGAAGATTAGAAGAAATTATAATGGATATAGTCTTAATCAATCTTATTATGTTAAATACGTGCTTAAAAAATATAATCAGTTTGATTGTAAACCTCTTTGTACTTCGTATGATCCTTGTTGTAGACTCAAAAAGGATAAAGGTAATGGAGTTTCACAACTTGAATACTCATGTGTTATAGATAGTCTGATGTATTTGATGAACTCTACGAGACCAGACATTGCTTATGTTTTGAGTAGGTTGAGTAGGTATACTTGTAATCCATGGCAGGAGCATTGGGATGCACTAATTAGAGTATTGGGGTACTTGAAGTACATTTTGACCTTTTGTTTAAATTACGAGAGGCACCCTGCCGTCCTTTAAGGATTTTGTGATGCAAACTGGATATCAGACTCAGAGGAGTCTAAGTATATGAGTGGATATCTTTTCACTCTAGCATGAGGGTCTGTTTCTTGGAAGAGTTCCAAACAGACTTGTATAACTCAATCCACTATGGAATCAGAGTTTATTGCATTAGATAAAGCAAGAAAGGAACCTGCATGGCTAAGATGCTTTTAGAAGACATTCCTCTTTGGCATAGGCCTGTGCTAGCTATATCTATACATTGTGATAGTCAAGCTGCAATAGCTAATGCTAAAAACAATAACTATAATGGGAAGTCTATGAACATTCGTAGAAGACCTAATTCCCTGAAACAACTAATCTCAACTGGTGTTATTTCTGTTGAATTTGTGAGGTCTAAAGAGAATATCGCGGACCCTTTGACGAAAGGTTTATCCAAGGAGATAGTTAATAATGCATCGAGGGGGATGGAGATTAAGCTCATTAAATAAACTTGTCATGAAGGATACTCAACCTTGTTGACTGGAGATCCCAAGATCAAGGTTTGAGCCAACTAATTTGTGGAGGGCTAAAGGAAAAACTATCAAAGAATTTCATTTTGTGTCCCTTCCCTATTGTGTAGACGTGATAGTGTGACTGCATGTGAAGGATGACTTTTAATAAGACTTAATGAGTTATATAGTTTTAATTTAAGATTGAAGTGGGATGTAGCAGTAAACACTCTTAATGGAAATCGGTTATCTGAATGAGGAAGTTGGACGCTTCCTATGAAAATGGAGCTGATTCTCTAGAGCATTATGAAAAACGGGATACGTCCAGGGCCAAAATGGACACAATGACACGAACTTAACAGCACCTAAAGAGATATCACGCACGGAGGTTATTGATGAACTACACCAAACGATGGCAGTTCAAGACTTTGCGTTCACTGTCCATCAAGTAGTTCCGGTAATTCCTCACTAAGCAAAGGTTCAAGACCTTATGGACACATCTTGCTTATAGTGGTATTTCTCGTTTTCTGATTTCTGATTTTTTATTGGTTTTTCATTCATGTGGGGGATTGTTGGAGAAAATAAACTTTTAATGTTTTGTTTTTGGTCTTGGTGGGAATGGATCTTAGGACCTAGGGGTCAATAAGGACACTAGCTTATTTTCACGATTTGTGAATGAAACCTTTAGTTCTACATAGGAGAAACTAAAGATGTTGCCTCTCCATATTGCTAGAAAGTTGCTTCTTAGATTGATCCTTTGGGTCAACACACTTTTGTGTGAGGGGAGAGGATAAAGGCAATGGAATCGTTGGTGCAACCACACGTTTCACACACGCGCGATGCTTCACATCGAAGCACTCACGCCGCCGTCGTTCGTCCGGTCGGGCGGGCTTGGGCTCAGATGTGGGTGTGGGTCAACCAAGACTTATCTTTTTGGACAAAATTCTTTTGAAATATTTTCTAAATAAATTTAAATTTCAAAAATAAATCTTGTCTTTATGTGGAGGGGCGTCTAACCCGACAGATAAAAAAATTTGCTAAAAAAATATTCTTTTACAATATTATGTCAACATTTTCTGGCATTTTTCTTATGCAACATTATGTCGACATTAATTTGGTTTAATTGCTAGATGATTTTTCTCTTCTTTTTCGCCTATAAAAAGAACATAACTTCTTCATTCTAATTCATCCAAGAGCAGGCTACTATCTCTAGCTCTTTTCCCCTATTCTTTCTTTGTTTACGCTTTCTGTGTTTTATTTCTTTCCTTCATCTTTATGTTGAGTTTGCATGAGTGGGTGATTAGTATTGTGCTTATACTAGTCATAACGGGCAGTTCTATCCTAGACACATCTCCGCTGTGGGGGTATAACATCTCTCATTCTTGAGGAGTACCCACGAACTATTGTGTTAAGACAATTTGCTGAGCAGGTGGCTCTGTCCTTGTGTGCAAATCATTTTTTCAAATTCAGAGATTTTTATTTAATGTTAACATCATTTGTTTCAGTATTTTATTATTGCAGACACAACACTGCCATGATCAAGCCCCATGATCACAGACCTTCTCCATCTTCAATCTCAACATACTGCCATTGTTCTGAACACTATTCATCACTAACATTCTAACTGCCATTACTTTGAGCTCATCATATCCACCCCAATTCCACCATACTCGGATTATCACTGTACTACAACAATGATCCTTCTCCATACAACCACAATCGCGAGTTCCATAACCATCAGCAATCAACAACTCATCTCACTATTGCTGCCATTATCAAATCACGGACCCAAACTTCTCTCTGTCCCCTTATTTCCAGGCAGCGACAACTATTCTTGATTCCGGCCATTAATCCGTAACCCAAATTGCCGGAATAATCTAACCTAGTTTTGTTGTTCGATATTTTAAAGAAGAATAAGGTGGCGCCCTTATCTATATGCTAATTTTGTTTTTGTTTTCTCGTTCTCTTCGACACGCTGGGTAGAAATCCTGGATTTGAGTGAGATCCACGGGGTCTTTGGAAATTCTTCCCTTGAAACACTTCATTTCCACTTCTTTTAGAGGTGTAACCTAATACAAGACATAAAACGCAAAAGTAATAATAATACAAGGAAATCCGCACGAAATCTAGCAAATACGTGTAAGAAAATGATACTCAAAACATGTAAATTATGCACTTATCACTTGATGGTAAATTAGTCCAATACTTCAAACTATAGAAAGAACCTCAATGCAAGTCAATTTCTAACTAAAAAAATAGTCTTAGGATATCCAAGGAAATAACCTAGACCTAGCCGTATACACTAGTGGAAAAAGGTTGTTTTACGACATTTGGTTATTGTCATGGAAGAGAGTTATACGACACTTTGAAATTATCGTGGAAAGTGTTGTAGATTCGTTGTCTTATTTTTGAACGATACTTTCAAGTTAACCATGAATAACTTAAATAAACGATACTTTCAAGTTGTCGCTAGTATGGCAACTATAAAGTGTCGTAGTCTTACATTTTATATTAGAAATTAAATTATTCAACCTCATAAGCAAAATATCACTTAATTTATATTAATATAAAAAAAGGAATTAGATCTGGCTGATTGATTACAATCATTCTTCTGACTGTGATGAAATAATTCGGATTCAAACTTAAATTACACTGAATTGATACTCAAATTACACTGTACTGAAACTCAAGTAACCATTCAAACTAAAATAAAACAAAAAATAATATTCATCCATACAAGATGACCATTCCATCACATTAGATTGTATTCATAAATTTAGTTAAAAATCGTACAAAAAAAGATTCAATTCATAAACTCACACCAATACAGGTCCTAATTAATAAGTTAAAGGTTTCTTAAAGAGAAATGTTATAAGTCCTAGTAAGTTCAAGGTTTCTTAAAGATAAGGTCAAACCAGTAATATGATAGACTGCCTGATGACGAACTAAGCCCACTCACTTCCGGATAGTGCACCTGCAACAAAAATAAGGTTTCAACATTAACATCAATTAAACAAAACAAACTTGGACAATATGATGTGGAATCTGAAACAACCGTAAGCTGGTAACAATCAAAGATTTCTATTTGTATTTACTTGTAAACTACTACTTAACATCATTGGATAAAATACGAGACAACATGTGATAAAAGTTAGTCAATTTCTAATAGAAACTTGATAGGCACATTTTTGTGTCTAAATTGTGCTCGATTATCTATTCTGATAGTGTTCGATTTTGTACTATTTATGGTTTTTTATGTCTTTGTAGATATTTTCGAGAAATAAAGATTTGTGGAAAAATCGGCTCAAAAAGTGTTAAAGGCACCCAATTTTTTTGCTAAAGGCACCCATGGCAAATTTTTAAACGCACCCAACTCTTGGATTAGGGGCACCCCCTTTGTATTTCAAAAACCCGAGAATGGCGGGAAATGGTTCTTCACGTAGAGAATTCTTGAATTAGTTGGCAACCGAGTTTTAAGGGATTTTTAGGTGATTTCAAGTTACCAGAATCAAGACACAATCTATACTAGCTTACACACACGCAATCCAGAGAGTTTCACGCCGGAAAATGGGTGAAAAATCCAGTTGGGAGCCGGAGAAGGGAAACACACTTTGATTCGGATTTACAATGATTTAAAGTTGGTTTTGGATTTGTTTTTTGAGTCCTTATCGGTTCACAAGGGTTTCTAGGGTTTACTAATACTATATATAACCAAGAGAAACGAGAAACAAAGTATGCAGAGCCACCGAAAAAAAAATCAGGAAAAAAAAAACTATTTGTTGGTGAAGAAGACAGCCAAGAAGATAAGTCTCCAGAGAAGAGTCGCAGTTTCTGTTGCATATTCATTCATATTTATACAACGTCTCTGGTCCGTCTTTTATTTCTGTTTTTTCAGTAACACAGAGAACAATCTCTGTAACGCTTATAAGCATATAAGTTCTTCTGTTTTAATTCTATTCCTTCATTGTAAACACTTTTTGAGCTATGAAAAACTATTTTGAGAGTGTTTCCAATATGATGAGCTAATCACCATTGCTGGGACGACGGAGGTAGCTATTTTTCCAATAATAAAGTGGTAATTCTTATTTTATTTAATTTTTGCAATTCTTTTATTATTATTTTCTTTGAATTAAAATTGAAAAAAATGGTTTTTATCAAGTAGTTATGTTTTCTTTTGATGGGTCATGCTGAGTTTTAAACTTTTGATCTCTCATGCTTTTTATTTACAACTATTATTTTGAAAATCTAACTTTAGCATTATTTTGAATAACTTGAATTTATGAATTGCAAAATAATTATTCATGTTTAATTACTTGAAAAATTGGATAATAGTGGAATCCTTAGTCACAGTGTTTACCATAATTCTTGAATCAATTCTATTTTGATTTTTTTAATTTTTAGTATTAAAAATTATGTTTAAAAATCAAATCTTTACAAGTCTGAAAATCGAATTTTCTACCACTATTTGAAAACTACATCAAAACTATGGCCACAAATTGTCTCTATCAACAATAACAAAGAATATAAAGAGCATAAAAGATGTAACATTTTCGGACTCCAATAAGCTTGTTCGTAGCTTGAACCACAAAAAGTGAATGTTCCATAAAAAAAAACACTATGCATTGTGAAAGACCAATTAATTACTACATGTATAAGATAAAAATATCATATGTAACATTTAAATATAAGATATTGCTCCAAAAAAAGTCATATATATTAATTTAAATGGTGAACAAATGTTAATTCAAAAACCACCTCTGATGTTGTAGTACTACACCTGCTGCTTAACCTAGATCGATTAAAACTAGGTTAGAAAGAAAACATCCAAACTTATATATCACCTTTCAAGAACAAGATTACCTCTATAATATTTATATTCCAATTTATGCCTAAACCTAAAGTGTGCAAATGTCCAATAGATTTTTGAGTTGGCAGCCGCATCTAATCCGCTAACTATTTCTAAAACTGTACCAACGTCTAGTCCATTTGTGCACGGATCAGGCCCCCACCCCACCCCCATAAAATAACAGATAAATCCGGTCATATTGGCAGATTAAACTCTAACATGTTCGGTTCAAGGAATTAAAAGGTAGGTAATCCAATTTTCAGGGAATGGGCCCAAATTACTTGAACCGAACGGGACAAATCAACTTTATGTAATTAAGATTTTTGATTTCTAGGGATCTGATTCCCTCCAAAATGATAGATTTCCATTGCACTAGTCCAACAGTGCAACAAAATTGGATTCCAAGGTAAAAACAAAAGTAATTGAAATTACTTCAACCAAACGCTAATTTTTTGGATTTGAATTCAATTGCTTGGAATATCAATTCTAAGAATTGGATTACCCCATAATTGAATTCCTAGGATTCAAATTCTTTCAACCAAACGGGGCGTAAATGCTCATCCCTCCTCAGTATAAACCTAAAAATAATAATTGAATGACGGGCAAGCCAATGACAGCCTACTTAAGCCCGTGAACTGTCAGAACAAACATCACCAATGGCAAATCGCATATCACCGGGTACTTTGTACAACCATAGGAGGCTGGCCTATGACTATAGGTTAAAAATCCACATATCTGCCCACAGGAAATACCAAAGTGCACCGTGCAGCTCCTCGAACCCAAACTCCCAAATCACCAAAGTAGGAATTAACGTTTAATCCACTTTTCGCTGGGCTTTGTACACTCTAGTCTTCCCATCTCAAGCCCAGTACTGGTTAGTCCAAATGTGGCATTTTTAGAATGGGTTGGTCATTTCTCAAACGATTCAGTCCAAACCATATTTTTGTAATAGCGAAAGTGCCCTTTATATAAAAACGATATCCTATTATGCTCTCTATCATTATTTTATGTTTTTATGTTAGTAAATTTCCGAAGGAAGACCAAAGTATTTAGGTTTTAGATTTAGTTGTTATCTCCTTTCAGCTCGATTATTCAGAGTGATTATGCAAACTTCATATCTAGTCGAGTTTTTCGTAACTGAGGACTGTTTTTGAAGAAGTAATCTATGTTGGAGATGAATTCAGCGGATTCACCAGCAATTCGAAATAAAGAGATAAGATCTTACTCTTTTAAGTTTTGATTTGCATTTAAGAAGATTGTTGTTATCTCTCGCAAGGAACAGTTTTTGAAAATCATCTTAATTTTGAAAACTAAAAAACTTTGTTTTCATATCAAATTTTTCTTCTAAATTCACAATTAGCGTCTGGATCTTGGGATGATTCGTATCTTTTTGAGTTGAAAATCATGAAAAAAAGTTGAAGAATTATTTAACATATTTTTTTAGGACTCCTGCTTGAATTTTGATCTATTTTTTTCTTAATCTAGATCTAAAATCTGATTTCTGATTTATAATTAGCACAACCTAATATATATTACCCATGTAATCTTTTAAAAAATGATTTTAGTTTGCATTTTCGACCTGATTTTACTATACTTTGTGTTTATACTAAGTGAGATTTTTTTAGGGCTTTTATATATATAAGGTCATGGATCGAACAAGAGAAGTTTACAGGTATATTTGTAGTTTTTGATTCACTCGTTCAGTTGATAATTAGTATATTTAGTTTCCAGTCTTGATTCAAATCACTGATATTCATTGTTGTTGTTATTGTTTATGGAATGTATTTAATTTAACCATTGAGCGTTGTTTTTATTTTTCTGCAGCCTAATTTTGTATATTTCATGGTTTATGTGTACATCAGAATGGGAAGAGGAATAATTACATACCAATTTAGTATATGTACCTTATTTTTATCGATGATTTAAGAGTGTTTTTTGTTTATCTTACTTGTACGCAAATGCGTAAAAATATTAAATACATAAACCTATGTTGATTAGGTTTATGTCCAAGTATGGATTTGTTTAAGGAAATGTATTTGAGGAACTGTGTACCAATGTATAAAAATGTGCAGCTTCTTTCTGCAGGAGTACCACACGTTAGTTTCTTTTGGTTCTTAATATGTACATAATTATACATAGTTTTACAGATCATCTATAAAACTTTCATGTTTTTTTCTTCCAATGTGCACATAGTTGTACACAAGTTGATTCTTAATGTGTACATAGTTATACACATGTTGATTGTTAATTTATATATAGTTGTACACTTGTCGATTGTTAGTGTGTATATAGTTGTATACATGCTGATTATTAATGCCACATAACTATATTATACCTTGATGCACCTTTGACATCAATCTTTTTTGGTTTTATGTATTAAATTTAGGGACTCATAAGCTCAAAATGGTAGAGCGCCCAAGCATATCACAAGGTTTGCGGAGGTTGATGGTTCAAATCCATCTGAGTTTTCATGTTATGTTTATACAATATGGGTAGGTGTACATATAGGTGCACCCGTGTAATTTCAATAAAATAAATTTGTTTGTAGGTAAATATGGTTGATTTGCTTCATGTTTTGTTGGGGTGTACATATTGGTGCACCAATGTATTTTACATGAAAAATAGGTCTGCATGTGGTTGTGAATGATCGATTTAATGCATGTTTTATAGGTGTGTACATATTAATGCACCAGTGTAATTCATATAAAAAAGCAGGTTTGTGTGTGGTTATGAATGATCAACTTTTATTTGCAGGGGTGTACATATTGGTGCACCAGTGTAATTCCTATGAAAAGTAGGTGTGAGTGTGTGGTTATAAATAATTGGTTTCATGCATGTTTTTCAGGGGTGTACATATTGGTGCACATGTGAAAAAATAACTGCATAAGCTTATCAAAAGAAGCCTGATATAGGGGCTCCAAACCTAATTGAGGGGCTCCCAGTTGAGCCGAGGTGACCCAATTTGACGATAAGGGATGTCCTAGGGGGTTTTGTTAAATGACGATTTTACCCTTATATCAATTAAAACCTAAACTCTTTTAACAAAATTCATAACTTTTAAAAACTAAAACAAAAGAAAACCTCTCAAAACCCAACCGTAATCTCCCTCGATTCATCGCCGATTCGCAAAATTCATCGACTATTAAACTCAACTCAACAATTCGAGATGAAGAAGCATACTAAAGGCGTTAAAGGTAGTAGTGATGGCAATCAACCCTGCTCCTTTCAACCTAATCAAGAGATTCAACAAGAAATCGATAGTGACAAGCAAAATCAAGCACCGAAAAGTCCAACAATGGTGTATCTAAGGTATTGTTGAAAACCCATGTATTCTTAGAACTTGGAATTGATTTATTCGCATGTTTGATCATGATTTTGGGGAAAAAATGTTGCACACAGTTGATATTACGGTTGGGTCCGTGTCAAAACCCAACCGTAATATTTCATGTTCTTGAGTATTACGGTTGGGTTATTTTCAATACCCCAACCGTAAATCAAAGGGAAGAAGATGAATAGTTCAGGATATTACGGTTGGGTTTTAAAAGATAACCCAACCGTAAATAATTTGCGCCAATTTTTAAAAATAACTTACGGTTGGGTTTGTAGAAAATCCCAACCGTAAAAATAATGTGCACATCAGGCTACATGTGTATTACGTTTGGGTTTTTTCTTAAAACCTAACCGTAACATATGGACAACATTTTGTACTAAAAATTTACGGTTGGGTTTGTGTTAAAACCTAACCGTAAATTATGGGACAAAATATACGGTTGGGTTTTGAGAAAAACCCAACCGTAAATAATCATGTGTAGTGAATTTTTTTTTAGTTGAAGTTGAATTGCTTGGAAATTATCTAACTTGTATTGCTTGTGTGTTGTAGGAAGAATAAGAGGGGTAATAATTTAACACTAATTTCTCACACTCCAACCCCTCGTCACGGAAAGCATTTAGGGGTTGAGAAGAGAGGCGTGAGTAAGACCCATAATCCCTCTTTTGAGGTAGGTGGTGGTAGTGTTCCTCAAATTGTAGAAGAGGAATATAATGTGTTTCAAGGCTTGGGTGATCTACCAACACCCAGAGGTTCTCTTGTGATTAGAGAACCACCACAAGAGCAACAACACGAAGAAGAAGAGCGGGATAGAGAACAACATGTCCCTCAAGGAAAAGGTAAAGAAATTCGAAAAGAAAAGGCAAAGAAAAGGGTTGCCAAAGAAATTCCGAAAGAAAAGGCTGAACCTCAACTGTGGCCTAAGAGGAGGAATTGAGGACTATGGGGTGAGGCCCCAGACAAATCTGCAATATTATTTGGTTATCCCCATTCATGGGCTGCCAAAGTTGCAGCGACCAAGGTATTATTCTAATCACTTCTCTTATTCTGTTAAATTTTGGTTTGTTAACTTTTGTAAGTAAAACAAATTTGTTTTTATTCTTTATAGGATCATACACAGGCGATCAAGAAATTGGTTCGTCAAAGGGCTCAACATTGGCCCTTAACTGATGAATGTACGGGCGTATAAATTCTTGTAAATGGTATCGGGTTAGCTCCCGGAATTACCAATTCAATGTGGGAGTATGACAGTGTCGTATGCGCAGCCTTCAGGGAACGTATTAGCCTGAAACCGATACGTTTCATCTCCCATTCGGCGAGATGATTATAACGCCGGATGATGTCCAATCAATTCTTGGGCTGGAGGTGGAAGGTAAATCTGTGTTTGAGAGTTTTGACAACAACATGTCATGGAGTGATATTTATGCACTTGTCAAAGATACACTTGGATGGGATAAGACCAAAGCTGAATCTGAATTTAAATTGGTCAGTGGAGATAAACCGGGGATGCCTACGAAGAAAGGTCAAGCTATGAGCAAGAAAATATTGATGCGGTCACTAAGGGAGAAGTTTGGAGGGACCGCAAAGTTGGAAATTGCTGGGGTCGTCATAGATGACACCAGAGCTATTCGAACAGCTAGAGCTTATCTGTTATATATGCTCGGCACCATCTTCTTTGGTGACAACTCGGGCAACAGGGTCAACGTCCAGTATCTACAATGGTTTCAGGGTGATCTCGGGATGACCCATCAGTACTCGTGGGGAACTGCCACCCTGGCCTACCTACTTGCTAACCTTCGAAAAGCTTCGAGGGTTAGGGGAACCGAGATTGCCGGTAATACCGGTCTACTTCAGGTAATTTATTGTTTGAATTTCAATGTTTAACTTTAATTTATTTTTTTCTCATTTTCTTATATTAATATTTATTATCTTTATAGGCATGGGTATACGATCACTTTCCCAGAATGGCTCCTCAAACAAGCGTTGATGTTAATGGACCTACGGGAAAGAAATTCGTCTTCACTGGGACGCAGGCAAAATATAAAGAAGTGCTCATAGCAAAGATGAGAACAGAAATTGATGCTTTCACGGTTGATGATGTTGTTTTCGACCCTTTATGTGAAGATTAGCATAGAGGGTGATGGACATCTTGAGGATTTACGTGAATTGTCGGACGTGGTAGGCTACAACGGCCCTTTGTATCATCCGTTTGGGTACGTGATGTCCAACCCCCGCCGAACTCTCCGGCAATATGGATACGTCCAAACAACGGTGACACGCGAAATGTTTAAATTGTTTGTGAATGGGTCGATGATCGAAGGGCCAAACATCGTGCTAAACTATGAGCCTACGCCTTCAATCGCGGTTTGGAATAACCGCACTGATCCGAAATACCAAGTCCAAAGGAATGAGTTAACTCCCTCTCCGGGCACAAAAGAGGCTGCAGAAGATTACTTGGATTGGTATTGCCATTTTGGTCATCCAACTATCATCAACAATGATCCTGAGACTCTGGCAATCAACACAGAAGATGGTTTCTGGAAGAAGGCATATTTCAATTTGGTACGTACATTATTTTTGTTATTAATGTTTTTAAGATTTATTACGAAACACTCATCCTACTTTTATTTTCATATGTGAATAAAAAAAGAAAGCCGTTGCATTGGCGGACTCTATTAATCCATGCCTAAGCACAATTGATATGAGGACGCCTGACCAACTCCAAGCTTTGATTAGGGAGCTTCATCATGAAGTTGAGGATGTGCAACGGACTTTAAAGAGGAGTAGACCCGGTAAAAGAGGCGCGACTACAGATGCGAAAACTACTAGAAGAGAGCCCCAAGCATCGGATGAAGAGACACATGATGAAGCCGGGGATGCGCAACGTGGTGCTCGTACTCGAGGCGGTCGTGTTGGAGCTCGTACTCGTGGCGGTGCTGCTCATCGTAATGTTATGAGCAAAACAAGAGCTCGTCAAAGTGATTTACCTACCCCTCCTCCTTCTCCCTAACTCTATGTCTATGGTTTTCTTTTGTATGTGTGAATTACTTGTACCTTTAATGTGAAGTTGGATTTGAAGTTTGAATTTAACTTGCACGTGAAATGAAAAAATAAACTTAAAATTTATTTTCCAGTTATTTGAAGTTGGAAACCATGCATTGGGAAATCCCGGTAAAAATACCCAGTCACATTAGGTTTACGGTTGGGTTTTTTCCAAAACCCAACCGTAAATATGTCACATTTTTATACTACAGTTTTACGGTAAATCTGAAAGAATGATTTTTACGGTTGGGTTTTGGGTGAAAACCCAACCGTAAATAAAGGACCTCAACACATAATTTTCTAAAGATATTACGGTTGGGTTTTCAGCCAAAACCCAACCGTAAATTCTACTGGATAACTTAAAATTTGATTCTCTAATTTGTTTGTTTTTCGTTTTTTCTTTGTTTGAATGACCCAATTTACCTTAAATCTAGTTAAAATGATTGAATAAGTTCAAATTTTTGATTTTGAAACCCAAATTTGACCTGAAAACTCAAAGCTACAAAGGTTGGTTACGGTTGGGTTTTCACCTCAACACATAATTTTCCAAACTAGATTACGGTTGGGTTTTCAGCCAAAACCCAACCGTAAATTCTACTGGATAACTTTAAATTTGATTATATTATTTGTTTGTTTTTCATTTTTTCTTTGTTTTAATGACCCAATTTACCTTCAATCTAGTTAAAATGATTGAATAAGTTCAAAATTTTGATTTTGAAACCCAAATTTGACCTGAAAACTCAAAGCTATAAGGTTGGTTACAGTTGGGTTTTGGCTAAAAACCCAACCGTAAACAAATGACCTCAACACATAATTTTCCAAGGATATTACGGTTGGGTTTTAAGCCAAAACCCAACCGTAAATTCTACTGGATAACTTAAAATTTGATTCTCTAATTTGTTTGTTTTTCGTTTTTTCTTTGTTTGAATGACCCAATTTACCTTCAATCTAGTTAAAATGATTGAATAAGTTCAAATTTTTGATTTTGAAACCCAAATTTGACCTGAAAACTCAAAGCTACAAAGGTTGGTTACGGTTGGGTGGTGGCTGAAAACCCAACCGTAAATATGTGACCTTTACACATAATTTTCCAAGTATATTAAGGTTGGGTTTTCAGCCAAAACCCAACCGTAAATTCTATTTTGAGGAAAGTTTTGGGTCGTTTTTGATTTTTATTTAGGTTTTCAAATAGAGCCGTTCAAACCTTGTACGACCCATTTTTCAAAATATAACCATTACACTTCTGGTTTATAAGTGAAATAGTTGAGTACATATCAAACCCATCCATTTTTTTTAAAAGCTAAACCTTTATGTTACAACAATCATCTCTAACAAAACTAGTACTCTAACATAGTGGAATATGGGTCAACCTGGGATTAAAAATCCAGATTTTTCTTTGGATGAAGATTTATGTATTTGCCGCAACTATGTATTATGTTTTCCAAAAAGAGGAGAAGAAAGAAGGCAAAGTGGTATAACGAGTCCGAGTTATCGGCAAACAATCCATGAAAACTTTTGTTCTGAAACCGGCAACCCTTATAACCGTGATCACGTCAAGTTGATTTGTCGATATAACACTATACACCGATACGTAGAAGAATTTATGGCATTAGTTCGTATTATTGGTCAACTACGACTTAGGGGTGAAACCGAAGATGAGGTGTTACAGATATCTCTTGAGGAATGAAGGAGATGGAAAATATGGCCCTTTTTTATACGTACCTCATTATCACATCATAAAGGACTTTTTTCTCACTCGCAAACCTATTTATTAGTTCTTTTGTAATGCTATTTGGGTTTGTTAGTGGTAATTTCAATTGTATCCCAGACTACTTTAATGATTTCATGGGTTGTAATGTGGCCAAAAATTTGATGTTTACATAAATTTTTTGTTTTGAACCCAATTTTGAGTGAACTGAAATTCCAAAAAAGGTTAACAAAAATATTTACGGTTGGGTTTTGAATGCAAACTCAACCGTAAACCTTCCAGATTAAAATTCACCCAGGTTTACGGTTGGGTTTGGACTCAAAACCCAACCGTAAACGTGACAGTTGTACGGTTGGTTTTGGAGTCATAACCCAACCGTAAAACTGGGGGAAAAACCCTGGAAGGTTTACGGTTGGGTTTGCACTCAGTACCCAACCGTAATTTTTTTTTTAATTTCTCCAACTTTTTCATTAAATGTTAATTGCTCCAAATTTTTCATTTCCAAAAAAAAAATACTAATATTATGATTCCTCCAACATACATATGATATTGTTACTACGAATATTAAATGCCTTCCAGGTTTACTATATTATCAAAACAAATGATATGAATTGAAAGGTCGGGGAGGGTTTTACTGCCTTCCAGAGTTCGAAATTGTGCTTGAACAGGTGACACCAAGACTTGGCGATATCACCATCGTATCCATCCTGTAAAGGGGGTAATGGACTTCCTTCTTTCAACTTGAGACCGACATAATGGCAGTTCTGCACCAGCCCAATCACACATCTTCTATTAGCCAATTGTTCGAAAAATGTTGATCTTGTTGGTGCAAATGTAAAACAATATCCATTTGAGATATAATGTATGACGCAATTGAAAGCGTTGGCGAGGATTTGCCCACATATTGGCATGCTCATCCAATACTCGCTAGCGCAATTCTTGTTGCCTATTAAACGCCTTTCGAGAGCGATGAACTCCTCGTTTAACAACGACTCTTCATCTCTATATGCACACATCATTGGCTTGTATAAATCCGGGTAAGAGCGTAGTTCAACCGCTGACTTATGTCTTACATAAGTTACTTCGTCCATACCCAACCCTGCTGCTCCGCTAAATGGTCCAACTTGTTCGATGAATACATGGTATCCACAATTACCATCACCGGCAACATCGTCGGTGGCCTTTATGTATGGACGAAAAAAACCCGGAAACGATGACATATAATTTTCATAAATAATGTGCTCGGTTCGGACGATTTTGCCATTCTCAATTCTTGAAAAGTTAGATGGAAATTGCATCAATCCTCTTGCAATCCGGATCGTATATGGCTCTTTAACCACTAATGTATTGCCTTTAAGTTTTTCTTTTCTTCTTGCTAATTCTTTCATACTAACTCTTTTTTTTCTTCTTGCTAATTCCTTCATACTTACTCTTCTTGAGTTTGGGTGTGGAGGAACTTTTCCCTTGGCACCAAGTTCAATTATTGAACTTTCTTGAGTGGGAACCGCGGGACCTTTTCCTTTAATATCTACTACACTTGGTTCCCCTTGTTCCGTTTGACTTATTTTTCGTTGAGCATCATCCTCCTTCTCATCCTCTGCTTCATATTCCTTTTGCAAATGCTCAAATGCACAAGGGTTTCTTTTCTTTGATTCTTCATGCAATTCCCTGGCTTTTTTGCGTCCCACGGCCCTCGATTCTTTGGTAGAAGGCCTACCTTTTCTCTTCCCTCTAATTGGTTCCTTGACAGCGTACCTTGTGTGTGGAAACACGAAGTAACTCAACTTCGTCAACCAAATTTGCCTTTGCGCCTTATTTAATGTATCGTATTTCTTGTCTAAAGCCTTTCCAACGTGGGTTTCGGCAGACGATGCACCAAAATCTTGCTCGACGATGGGTTCATCGAAAGACAATTGTTGCCAAAACGGATCAATATCTTGAATTGGGATCACACCGTCTTCTTCGTACTTGGGCATCATATGCCGGCAGGGAAGTCCCAAACTTGACATGTTAGGACAAACACACTCTTCTTCTCCGTGTAAGTTGCCCAATCTATAGTGCTTTACTTCGTACATTATCTTCTCAATAGCACAATGCGACACCTTATAAAAAATACTTTGGAGCAATGGTTCGTCTTTATAGCTGACGTGTTTTCTAGAAAGGCTTTTTTCAAAAGATTCCTTAACTCTGTCAAGGTCACAGAGAAAATAATCGTGCATCGCTTCGAAGACCGTAACAAACCCACCATCAGAATTATGAAGCTTCTTATTCATTCTGTTGTGAGATGACTCCACGGTACTTGTAGCTTGGTTGTCAAAGTGCCTATACTGGTTTGTGAACGCCGCTACAAACTTCTCTTTGTGGGGATTCAACCAATGCTCCATCAAATAGTTCATAACTTTTGGATAATTACTCCAATGCAAGCATAACATACGGACATTTTCTTCATAATTTTCCTTGGTGATAGACCATGTCAAAGCGTCCCATTCAGTTTGGAAACTAGCCCATTTTAGTTCCGCCAACTTGTCGTCCTCCTCGAATTTTTCTTTGGCCGTTTCTTGTTCTGAAACCGGCAATTTTTTTAATTCTCTCCATCTCGCTTTTCTTTGTTGGCCGAATAATCGTTTTACACTTGGTTTGAATATTGTTCCACAAGTGGAACGTGCAAAGAAGATGATGAGCATCTGAGAATACCCTTGCAATGGCATTCATCAAGCCTTGTTCTTTGTCGGTGATAATTACCTTAGGGGTATATCCTTCAACGTAGAATAATTTAATTTGTTCCAAAGCCCACACATAGCTTTCTTCGAGCTTGTTTCTCAAGAAGCAAAAGGCAACACTAAACGGGGACTTGGTAGAAGTTTGCCCTACAACATTCAAAACCGGGAGCTCATACTTGTTAGTTTTGTACGTGCAATCCATCATAAGCACTTGATGGGAGCACCGTGCTAACTTTATAAACTCGGGATGAGCCAATATAATATGCTTAATTTCTTTATTCTCATCTTCTTCGTGAAACATGGTGTAGTTTTCCGTCTCCCCCAAGTACAAAAGTTGTTGGATCGGGTCCCTTTCTTCCCATTTCTCACGCTTCAACTTGGCTTTGGCGTTGTAGATTGTCTCCAACGTAGACACAATATTTGAGTTTATTTTCTTCTAGTGCCCGAGTATATCACCGGGTTTTAAACGCTTATCCGTCATATCATCTACGATGAGCTTTTCTTCCTTGGTAAGCCTGGCCATAGAAGGATGTGTTAACAAAGTCTCTGGTGGTAGGTGGTTGTGACGACCGCATACAACCGTAGACAAGAACCACTTATTCTCGTTGTTCTTACGAAATTGAAGCTTGAAAGGACATCCCGTCTTCTTAGTGTAAGCTTTTTGCTTGATCTTCGTCTTTGGTACATACTCAGTACCCTTCTTTGCATGTCTTGTGTATTGTCCACTACACTCACAAACCATTTGAAAGCGGTTGTGTTTTTGTTGGTTGTTACAAACAATCACACACATGATGAGTTTCCCATGTTCTGTAGCCCACTTCTTTGCATCATCTTTTTTATCCCATGTATACATGGTCCAAGAACAGAAAGTTAGGAGAAAAAAAATGGCATTATGTTGGATGTCGAAAGGGATTAACAACTTATCTATAACCTACCAGGTCGTTCAAATAGTGATCCATAGTATCTATAGTTTCAATATCATTTGGAGGAGGCTGATCATTCATTGGTTGAGGTACAACCGCGAGCCGAACAAAAGAGATCAAGGCCAAGCGTCAGACAAAACACTAAAACCAATAAGTTTACGGTTGGGTTAGAAGGGTCAGACCCAACCGTATAATCGACGGACCCAACCGTAATACAACCAAAAAAAGCCAAACCAGTGTTACGGTTAGGTTAAAGAGTAAAACCCAACCGTAACAAGTGCAGTAAATACCCATGCACGTAATAAGTTACGCTTGGGTTTGTGGTAACCACCCAACCGTAAGACTGTGAAACTCTACTTTTCAGAAACACAAATGTGTAGTTACGGTTGGGTTTCTTAAGAAAACCCAACCGTAACCATGATGGTGTAACAAAAAAAAAACCACTATTATGCACCTCATTTCCTTAAATATCAGCAAAAAATGAAAAAGAGTTTAAGTTAGAATGATACCTTACTATTCTCAGCAGTTGAATCTTCACTTTGACGACTACTTTCTCCATTTGGTTTAGTTTCAGCATCACAACTTACACTTAAAACCTCTCTACCATCCAAATAATCATACGTAGTTGGGTCTCCCTCAATGGGTATGTAGAATTTAGTTTGGCAATCATACAAGGATTCACCCTCCACAAATTTGCCACTAGAATCACTCATTTTGGGTTTTTTCAAAATTTTGGGTTAAAACTCTCTTATCTCTCTTCCACTTTTCCCACCAACATAAAACAAATACAAGACTGATTTAAGCATAAAAAATGAAGAATATAGGAAATGAAGATGATCATTTACAGTTGGGTTTCAAGAAATCACCCAACCGTAACTACATTTCCACTAAAAAACTTATGTTTACGGTTGGGTCCGATAATTAAACCCAACCGTAATATAATTTGCAATAAAATAACATATTTGTTACGGTTAGGTTGCATTACAAAACCCAACCGTAAATGATCATCCCACTTAAACTAACATTAAAATTTACGGTTACTTTCTAAGTCAAAACCCAACCGTAATATAACTTTACAAAAACCACAAATTTGTTACGGTTGGGTTTCATTACAAAACCCAACCGTAAATTATCCCTGAATAGTGACAAAAAAAATACAAATTCCAACGGGTTTTTTTTTTTTGAAAATCTATCCGTTGGGAATTTTTTCCCTATAAAAGGAAACCTTTCCTTTTCACTTTCTCATTATTCTCTATCCCTTTCATTCTCATTATAATTCTAGACTTTCCAACTCATTCTCACCATACCCTTTCAACCACTAAAAATGGTTCGATACACGAATGATGAAGATGTTGCAATTGTTCGAGGGTGGGTTACGATGATAAACCACGCTTACGAGAGAGCCTCCTATAACAACAATAGAAACGTTGTTATAGCTGAAAATTGGATGAACTGTCAGGAGGACGATTCTTGGTGGGAGCGTGTGTTTGAAATGTTTGTGGCATTACAAGGGAATAGATATCGGAGGACGTGCAGTACCATCAAGGGACGCTTTGAGGCGTTGTATGAAGAAATGGAAAACCTAAAACTGGAAATGAAAATGAGAGTTGAAGCATTTCCCGACGAAACCAATGTGGAAAGAGTAAGTGTGTCAATTAATAAATCGTTCTTTACAAAAATATTTAAAATAATGAAACTTATATTGATTTATTTTTTTCAGCATGCCATGGCTAGGGTGCAGTATAAAATCAAATATGGGAAGGAGTTCAAGCATACAGATTGCTATCGTATCTTGGAACAAAGTTTATATCTTGAGTTTCGCCGTTATGATTAAGTGTTTAAGTGTTTAAGTGTAATCATCTGATGATCTACTGTATTTCGTTTCCTTTGGTTCTTCCTTTAATGTTAAAAATAAGGTTTTTAACAACTCTGGTATTTGATAAGAAAATGAACTAAACCCAAGCATAAATAATTTTATCTTAAAAACTGCTTTTACGGTTGGCTTCCATGACTCAACCCAACCGTAGCTACAATTCATACTACAAACATTCATATTTATGGTTGGGTTCGATTACTAAACCCAACCGTAACAAAAATTGTACAAACAACGCAACTAGATTACGGTTGGGTTTTAAGGCAAAACCTAACCGTAACAATATGGTAAAATATACACTAATACTAACACTAGAAGTTACGGTTGGGTTAGGTGACACAACCCAACCGTAACTACATTTCACTCTAAAAATAATTTTACGGTTGGGTTAGATTACTAAACCCAACCGTAAATAAATTGTAGAAACACCACAACTATTTTACGGTTGGGTTTCACCTCAAAACCCAACCGAAACCCAACCGTAAATTCTGCGGGATTTTCAAAATGTCTGAATTTCCGTCTCCTTAAACTACACAATTCCAACGGATTTTTTGTTTCAAAAATAGATCCACTTGGTTCCTTTTTCCCTATAAAAGGAAACATATACTTGTCACTTTCTCATTATTCTCTATCCCTTTCATTCTCATTATAATTCTAGATTTTCTCATTATTCTCACCATACCCTTTCAACCACTAAAAATGGTAAACACATACACGAATGATGAAGATGTTGCAATTGTTCGAGCGTGGCATACGATGCTAGAGCATGTTTACGATAGAGCCTTCTATAACAACAATAACAACGTTGTTTCACAACAAAATTGGTATGAGGGTCAAGATACCGAAGAATGGTGGAAGCGGGTATTTCGAATGTTTACGGCATTAGAGGGGAATGTAAATCATAGGCCGTGGAGAGCCATCAAGAGACGGTTAGAGACGTTGTATCGACAAATGAACAACTTAAAACTGGAAAAGCAAATGAGATTCGAAGCAAATCCCTACGAGAACGGTGTGGAAAGAGTAAGTTTGTCGATTAATAAATCGTTAATTAAAAAGAGATTTCAAAAACTCAAACTAATAATTGATTTGTTTTTTTCAGCATGTGTTGTCTATGGAGCAGTATAAAATCAAATATGGGGAGGAGTTCAAGCATACAGATTGCTACCATATTATGGAAACAAGTCGGGTGTTTGATTATCGCCATTATCTTTAAGTGTTTAAGTATAATCATCCAATGGTCTATTGTATTTCGTTTCCTTTGTTTTATTCCTTTAATGTACTACTTTAAATCTATTACAATAGAAGGAATAAGTTACAAAGTTGTGTTTTAAACCCAATTTGGAGTATATTGAAAATCAAAAAACAGTTAACAGGACCATTTACGGTTGGGTCCAATTACTAAACCCATCGTAATAAAATTTGTAAACACCACAACTTGTCTACGGTTGGGTTTTAAGCAAAACCCAACCGTAATTCTGTGTTGAAATTGAAACTCATATTTAAAAGAATATGTTACGGTTGGGTTTTAAGGCAAAACCCAAGCGTAAGTCTTTGTTGAAATTGGATCAAAAATTAACAGAATATGTTACGGTTGGGTTATAAGCCAAAACCCAACCGTAAATTCTACTGGATAACACAAATTTGGATTATCTAATTTGTGTGTTTTTCGTTTTTTCTTTGTTTCAAACACCCAATTTACCTTCAATCTAGTAAAAATGATTGAATTATTTCAAAATTTTGATTTTTAAAACTCAAATTTAACAAAAATAATCAATTCTCAAAAGGATGAGTTACGGTTGGTTTTTCCTTTAAAACCCAACCGTAACTATGGGAAAAATGGTGTTCATCATTTTCTTCTACTTATGGTTGGGTATGGTTTAAAACCCAACCGTAACTTTGCACAAAACATGGTGTTCATCATTGTTCTTTGATTTACGGTTGGGTTTTGTTGAAAACCCAACCGTAAATCTGGCCAAAAATGGTGTTCTTCGGTTTTCTTATGGTTACGGTTGGGTTCGACATGAAACCCAACCGTAAATTTCTCTGAACAACAAAATTTGAATCTTTCAAATCGTGATTTCATCAAGTTTTTCTTCCCACCAAACACAAATTCAAAAAAAATAATAATTCAAATCATTTGATTAGGTAAAAGATTATGTTTAATTAATCATGATTAGTTTAAATTAATCTTAACTAATTAATGTAATTAAGATTACTAATGAGGGGTGGTGGTATTGTGAAAATATTATGGATAAGCGGTTTTTGAGTTTTACTTCATAATGTCCCTATTTCGTCTTATTAGAGGAGCCACTCAATCAAATTTGGAGCCCCTATATCAGGCTTCTATCAAAATTATGTGTCTGTGTACATTTTTTGTACACATGAGATAACATGAAGAGAAAATTTAAAAATTTTAAAAATAAAAATTATATAGTCATATGAGTACTTTTTTTTATAGATCTCGGAAAAAGCTTTCCGAATATATAAAATTTGTGAATTTTAGATGAACGGTTTGAAGGATAAATTATTTTTATATTATTTAAAATTGCTGACATCATCATGAGTCCCTTTGGACCAAACTATAAATATTGAGACTAATTGTAAATTAAAAATGTTATATGTATACTTTTCACATATCAACTAAATAAAAACTAAATTGTACCTATGAGTCATGACTAACCATCTATTTGGACTAAACCGTTATTTACCCATCACCAAACCCTCCTACCTACGTAAGTTTATCGATCAAATCTATTTCCGTTTCATGTCTTCTCAAACAACTATTGAGCCCCGCTGATAAATCTCTTTCGTTCTGATTCACTCAACCACAGGTATACTCACCATCAGAAGAGAAGAACAAACAAAAAATAAAATAAAAATCAATCATCCAGACCTAGTTCCCTTTTCACGAAACCCTAATTTCTTATTTCCATTGCTCCAACTTATGGGGATTCCGCTACTCTTAAATATCTGGCGTTGGTGATTCTAAATCTTAGTTCAACTCAACCTAGTGTTTTTGTTATTGTTCATTGTGTTATTTGGCTATTGCTTTAAGATGAGCCTTCCGCCTATAGAATGTAAATTCCTTACAGAAGAGTGTCTTCGAGAATGGAAAAATGGAAACACAAACTTTAAGCTACCCAACTCGGTGCCGATGCTTCGATTTCTATATGAGCTTTGTTGGACTATGGTACGGTTGTCTCTATCATATTTATCTTCTTTGATTGGTTATATTTGTGATTTTGATTTCTTTTCTTTCTTTTGGTTGGTTTGAATTTGATTTGTCTTAGGTCTGTGGAGACTTGCCTTTTCAGAAGTCTAAAGTAGCATTAAATTCGGTTGAATTTTCTGATAAGACATCAAATGAAGATATGAGTTCAGTTTTTGCAGATATTGTGACTCAAATGTCTCAAGATGTGCGTTTCTCTCCCTACTTCTTATTCTCATACTAATTCTTGGTCATAGAAATTAGTGAAAAATTAGTTCAATTTAACTTTTTTATTCAGTATCTTGTTTTGGTTACTTAATTCAGTTTCGTGTTTAGTTTTTGTTGTTATAGTTTTCAAGTGTTAAGTTTAAAATGCCATTATATTGTAAGCTGTGCAACTAGGATCTTGTTATTAGGGTATGCAGCATACAGTCTCTGCTTACAGTAGGCCTGAAAAGTCTGCTCAGCTATGCAGGGTACAATTGGTGCTGTGTTTATTGAACCTTAAAATTGAAATATTTGACACGTGAAAGATTTTTCTTTGAACTTGTGAACAACCAACTAAATTGAGCTCAAGTAAGAAGGGTTCACTTCTTACAAAGATGGACATTTTTAACCGATGGTGTTGGTGTCGGTCTCGGTGTTGGCAGATGGTGTGTGAAATGGGGATAATTGGTGGTTGTTATCAAAATTTAGAAGCAAAAAAAAAAAAAACACAAACTTGTAGTTATATTTCTAAAATTCAATTTCACTTTCTTATTGAATTCCGACATTCCATATACTTCTTTTTTCTTTGTTATTTATGATAAGAACTATCCTTCACTTTTAGTTTTTTCTATGTATACATGGCCTCAATGCATATACAATAAACTAAGCTACTAGTTATTTTGTTTTGAAAAGAATGTGTACTTCCTTCTGCCTTGTTTCTTTTTTGTCATACACTGGTACAACATTTATAATGTACATAGAACTGTGTAATTCGCAGGCTCAGGGCCAAGTTCGGGCCTTCAGTTGTTGGATTCTCTTTCTCGCATATGCTTGACAAGATTTGAATAATATTTTCATTTATTTAGCAGTTGTTTCTGCCGCCCCAGTTTTACTCTCCTTCAATTTTGTCATATTATGGAGATTGGAGAGAAGACATTTTTCTTATATATCTTTTGCTAGTTGCAGTCCTGATTCCTCTTTGCTTGTTCTTTCAAATTCTGTTTTTATGTGGACTTCATTACTCATTGAAGTACATAATTCTTTAACGCAGCTTACAACGCCTGGGGAAAACCGTGCGCGTCTTATTACATTGGTATGTGGTGATTTATACAGTCATATACGTTTCTCTACTATCAATTTTCTTACTTTCCACTGCATTGCATGCACCACATGTTTTTATCATCCGACCTTTGTAATAGTTCATAGGAGCAGATCATTATGATGTCGTTCATTAAGCCATTTGTCACACTGTAACATGCACAAATATTTTACATGGTTCTGGTATTGTCTGTCTCAGACTAAATTAATTCGTGTATCATGTTGTAGCAAGAAGATGATATTAGCACGCTCTTGTTATCTCTTCTCTATGTATGTTCATTTGAACAACTGAATTTAGGGAAATGTACACATTCTGGACTATCTAAATATCCAGCGTGCCAAGGAATCCTTTTTATATAACTCTGGTTGGGCATTTATTTTCCTAGAATTACTGACCAACATTGTAGCATCAACTTGATCCTAGAGGCATAAACAAGGTGATCCATTGAACATGCACATGGAATTATGTGTAACGAATGAAAGTTGTAAAATGCAAACTATCGTGGATTAATTGATCAGCTTCAGCAGTTCCAGTATGAGGTTGGGTAGTGATCAGATCAATTTTTAGGGCATGCTGTTGATTGAGGTCGTGTTGTTGTTTATAGATGCAAAGTCTTTATCTACCTTTTGCTAGAGATAACAAAAGATTTCTGATTTTAATTTTATTTTCTGGTAATCTGTTTTTTTACACCTATGAATTATAATGGAGACTCTGTCTATGATTATCTTTAATTTCTCTGTCTTCTCTTTCCCAAAGGCCAAGTGGCTGGTGGAGTCTGCGTTGGTTCCATTGAGGCTTTTCCAGGAGCGTTTTGAGGTGAATCAAGTTCTTAATCAATCATCATCTTTTACCGCTTGTCTTTTCGTTTTCTTAGTGTGTTGTTTTCTTATGTTCTTTTTAATGTCTCAGGAAGAATTCCTCTGGGAATCTGAAATGATCAAGATAAAGGCACCAGATCTAAAGGCCAAGGAGGTGGGTGACAAAACATGTATTATTGTGGTTTGATTTAGCGAAAAGTAATTAAGATGTATATGTGGTACCATGGACATGATGGAAATCGAGGGACTGATTGGTGAAATTAATTAGGCAGTATTACATGGTAACCTTACAAAAGCTGAGGAAACTCTTTGTAGTTTTGTCTTATCATAAAATGGTTCTACAAGTTATGTGGTAGCCTTGGAACCTGAAGGTCAAAACTATGGTGAGAATCGTTAATACATATATTCTCGCTGGTAGATTGAGTTATAAAAGAATAACTTTATCTTGATTGAATGGTGGATAGAGTGCATCGTTGCTGATGTATCCGTCACTGTGAAGCAGGACGTTGCTTAAAGCTTCTGATTCAGCGATCTGATATGGTTTTTATTCTTGGTGACCAGCATATATGTTGAGGATAGGGTAAACGTGGCCTAAGAGTTTTTTCTTTCTTGGAAGTTCAAAGGAAATCATTGTAGAACTCACCCCAACTAGAGAGAACTTCTTCCTGTAATTTGAGGAACTCTCTTAACACGGTCGTCTTAGTGGTTGAATTATGTTACCCAATCTATACCATGATATAATTGATAAATGTGTTGTGGCATTTTGGCTATGTTTTGGTGTTAGTGTGGTTGGTAAATTTGTGGAGTCCTATGACTGGTAACATTATTTTTTACAACAGTATGTGAATGTAAAACAGTTTGATATTTAGGAATTTGTTACCCTTCTGTTACTTGTTCATTGCAGGTCAGGGTAAACACCCGGCTTCTTTACCAGCAAACAAAATTCAACCTTCTTCGGGAGGAGAGCGAGGGGTATGCAAAACTGGTAAGTTGTGAAATAACTTGCTGCTGCTAATGTTTCCTTAACTGTGTTTTTATCTTATAGTTGATAACAGGGACACGACCACAATTGTTTCTTATTTATTGCAGTCAAGCATTCTCGTGTAGTAAAGAAAACTATATACGGGTTTATCTGAGTAAACTAGCACCCAGGCATTCTCGTGTAGTAAGGGTTTATCTGAGTAAACTTAAAATAATAAGTGGTCATCCCTGACCTCTCTTCCAAACATCACATTTGTTAGGATATGCTTCTTTCTATTGGTATTTAGGATTGTAATTTTGCAGCTCGCAAACCCATAGTCTCATTTTTTTCTATGAAGGCTTCACATACGCAACCGTAATCTTCTATGTTTCTCAATTTGATTGCAGCCGTTTGGATTGGCTATGTTGGAAGAGTGTTTGTCCACATAACAATCTCTACCATGGAACACATTTTCTCTATGGAAATTAGAGCCTATTAAATTATGAAACCATTCTAGTTCTGTTAAGTTTTGTCCTTGGCCATCTCCCTACCTTGGCTTTTTAATGGAGATTGGCTAACACGAAGGTATAAATTATAAACTGTCAGAAAACAGAAAATAGGAGAATAAAACAATAAAAAAATCAATCTATACGTAGATAAATCGATTCCAGGGCACAAAGCCAAATTACTCTTTGATAATCTGTAGATTATTTTCTCAAACAATAATAAAGTCTGCACTAAACGACACGATAATAACTATTTATACTTGAAGGGAACCCTATGAAATAAACGTAAAACTAACTAAACTGACCAAAACACCCTCTAAATTTAATAAGTAACGCCAAGTGAAGTGGAAACCTTAAAATGCTGCAGCATCATTTTTATATGTTAAAATCTCACGAATCACCTACCTGCCATTTTCTCATATGAATGGTCTATGACACATATACAAAGTGCCTGAGACAGTGCAGCTATTACAAAATGTGTAGACAAATTCATGCTGGTCAGGAGCATGAACACTTTCATGTGTGTCTCAGTTTTGAGTCTTTTTACCTACATGTAGAAGTTAACTTACTGTTGAGGTGGATGTTTCCCTTCCCTTGATTATACCTTGTTTTGTTTTCAGGTAACCCTTCTTTGTCAAAGTGGTACCGAGGCTTTATCACAGAATGCATCTGGAGCAACTATCAGCACAATTAAGGTTAGAAATTTGATTCTGTTATTTTCAAATACTTCTCTTTTATTTGAATACTTACACAACTCTCTAACGTATTATTTTTGCAGTCATTAATTGGACATTTCGATCTCGATCCAAATCGCGTGTTCGATATCGTGAGTTCTTTACTTTTCATTTGACCCTGATAAGAATATCATTGTTTTACTATTTAAATACATATTTATCATAAGGCCTTGAAGTTTATCAGATAACATCTCAGTTATTATACTGAAATAAATTTGGTACAAGTTCTTTTCTCATCATGCTTTATCTTCCATCAATTGTTTCCGAGCACCAGGTACTGGAGTGCTTTGAACTACAGCCGGACAATCACCTTTTCTTAGACTTAATACCTATATTTCCTAAGGTATAAAGACAGCTTGGTCAATTACATAAGTGAACAATTCTGTGTGGTTTCCCACCTTTTCATTTTCTATCCCTAACTCTGTATGTGTATTTGTCTATTAATGTCGTACAGTCCCATGCTTCCCAAATATTGGGGTTCAAGTTTCAGTATTATCAACGTATGGATGTGATCAGTCCTGTTCCATCAGGGCTTTATCAGCTTGCAGCTGCGCTTGTTAAAGCAGACTTCATTAATCTTGATAGCATGTAAGTACAGGTTATTATATTCTATTTTCTTCTTTTGGTGTTTAATGAGGTTACTTTGCCTAGTAAATCTGCTATCCCGCTCAAGCCAATCAATCCGGCCTCCTAAGGATGTCGTTTGTAGTCAGTTCTTCTCATTCTCTTAGGGTTATTGTTTGGTGTGTGATGCATATATAGTATACTATGGACATCGCACTTGCTGACATGAAAATCATTGCTGCTGTTTATGAGAATTGTCCTGCTAACAGTCGCATTTCTTCCTTACAATCATGGCCATCTACTCATCATCGGTTAATGATACACCACTGCTGAAAAAATTGAGTAGCAGAAAATATCTGAAATTGAGCATCAGACTATGGAAAACTGATCTCTGTTGCCAATAATTCCAGCGGAAGCTTCTTTTCCCTCTAAATCCCAGTTGGTTAATGGAGTGTTGTCAGTGAATTATGGTTATTCAGTGTCAAACATATACGATTTTCAAGAGGAGCGGCATGGAACACAACTGGAGACGTGTATAAAACACTTGAGACTCAACTAAGTGAATGAGATCTCAATTTCTTGTCCTTGTCACTACAAACCATAAACAAAGTTGCGTAGTTCTCTGGTTAGGATGTGGCTCTCCGTTAGCGTTTCGTATAAATGTTGTCATATTGAACACAATTGGATTCTGTGGAATTTACTCCAGAAGATAGTTTTCAGCTTGTAAGCTTGTCAGCTGTAACCAAGGAAGAACTCTCACCCTTAAGACCTCTACTGTGATAATAGCATGAAGATTATATATTGGATTGTTGGAGTAGACATGATGATTAGCCGTTGTGGAAGGTGTTTCGAGTGCAGAGTGATACAATACTGCTGTTCTGTCTTTAAAGGAGGAAGTTCCTCATGGATTTGGGTCAACTTTAGGCATGCCTTCTTGCTGTTCAGATTTTATAAGCCTAGATGATGCACAATGCTGAAGCACTTTTTCTTCAATTACATAAGGACCCACGTTTATTCTCGTGCAGTAGGGCAAGTGGCTATTTGGACATTCAACTGCAACTGGTGTACTGCTTAGCGTATGTGATCCTTCATTTGAAGTGGTTATGATGAGCCTAAGATACCATATGGTGTAGACTGAGAGAAATTTTTTGCGGTTGTTCATCAAAGTGTCTCAACTAACCAGATGAAAGCATATACGCATCTTATCTGATGATGGAACCCTTTTACGACAGTTATTTTTTAATCTAAGGACCTGGCTTGATTCTCCGTTTCTTCACGGTATGCCTAGGAGCAACTGCCGTTTGGAATTTTGTTCAGTTTAGTACTTCCTGTGGATGATACTGGATGACTTGTGTACCCTGGGGAGAGTTTCATACGTTTTTCAATGATGATCTAATTCTTCCAAGTCTTTTTGTTGCTGCATATATTGCATGTCTCCATGTAATGCTTCCTGCCATATGTCTACCCTGTTCTCTACCAAAAATTGGGGATCCACTTCCACTTGAAAGAATATTCTCACTTTGTTACATCATTTCTTACGTATTTATTTTTCATCATAATTTTTTTGTGTTTATCTTGTGAATCTTTAAGCAATGATAATATCTAACATATGCAGCTGTGGCGGAAGCACTTGGCTTGTAGGTTTAGTCTAACAAGACTTGTTCAGGTTTAGTGTAGCAAGACTTGTTCAAATCCAGAAAGGGTGTACTTGGGTTTAAAATTCCGTGCTGGTCTATTTAATATCTGCATCAAGAATAAGTTTAGGCTGGATGATTTGTTCCCTTGGATCCTGACGTCGCATCAGAGACCTTAGCTTTAGTATTGTAAATCTAATTGGTGGTACATTTTTAAATTTGTTTACTTTAATATGTTACCACATCTCGGCAGAGTTCTACTTTCGTGTATGAGCCGTTAGAAAGTAGTTGTAATGGAGCCATGGTCAAGTTGTCACTGTTACTGATTCATAGGGTTAATGTCAACAGTTGCTACCTTGTTTTTCTTGGTCTTACTTTCTTTTGAGCATCTTATGTGTTTTGTTGACTTATCAGTTACTTTTCCATCTCAGACATGTACACTTACTTCCCAAGAACGAAGATGCTTTTGAACTTTATGACTCGTTCTCAGCTAAGCGTTTTGATGAGGTATACCCAATTAATTGATCTGCAGTGTTTGAATTATTATTACTAGTTTTTGACCCGTACAACATATGGTGAAGGTTGTATAAAATTGCCTAGTGATGATTAAGTTCTTAGGTTCTTTGAGGGTTTTCTTTATTATTATCATGTAGAAAGTTGTATAAAATAGCTTAATTTTTTTTTTTGTTGAGCGACAGCCCGTAGGTTGAGATCTTATTTTTTCTCTTAATTATCATGTACTAAAAGTTTGGTCTTCGATGTATAGGTGTATAGTGCATCTTGTGGATTTGAATTGAGTCATGGGCTATTTATATATAAGTATAATGGGTAATGCCCATACTAAACGATTTATTAGCGTTTAGAATGGGCATATATTACATATAAAATATAGCTGGTAATTTAGAATGGCTTAAAGTAATGTAAGTTATTAACATAAAGTGTAAAATATGGTATAAATCTACTTGGGTTTAGAATGGGCTGGGTAATCAAGAATGAATTTATTATATACCAGCTAATTAAAAAAAGAGTGTAGGCATGGTGTAACAAACATTAATTATTATAGAAATGTTATATTTCTATTGTTTTAAATTCAAATTACTGAATAATTCTAATGGGACCGCTTTCAAAAGGAAGCAAGTATTAGGTGAGAGTTAATATAAGCGAGCATTGTGTGAGAGTTAGCCACAACTTGCATGAAAAACTCTGTACTTATATATATATACATATAAAAGTAGTTCAAACATCATCCGATCAAAAAAGAAGTCGTAATTTGAGCATCAATTTTCGGCTCCCGCATGCTGTCATAATGAATGTGGCTCACTTGTTATTTTTGTTGTAGTTTCAAAAAGAAGGCAAATAAATAAGGAATCATGTCAAGTCCTCTGCAGACATTCTAATTTTTGTGGAAATATATATCCAATTCACTGGTACACTGTTTTAGTGCCTAATACTTTTCTTTTCCAATTATGTAGGCTCACAAAATTGGCAAAATAAATCTGGCTGCTACAGGTAAGGACCTAATGGAGGATGAGAAGCAAGGTGATGTAACAGTAGATCTTTATACTGCCTTGGATATGGAAAGCTCTGCTGTTGAAGAGCGTTCCCCTGAGCTTATAAATAATCAGAGTTTGGGCCTGCTTAATGGATTTCTTTCTGTGGACGACTGGTATGTGTAGTTTTAACTCGTTAATGTACTGCTGGGGCATTTAGGCTGCTAATAAACTCATTATGACAGCATAACCTGATTGCTACTAGCAAACATTGATTGCTGTTCAGTGGTCCTTAGTCCTTACCATTTAAAACCTAGAATACATATTTTAAGAGATGTTCAGCTTTGTAAGGTCCAGTTTGTCTACTCTGGATGGACTCAAGCTATTCATCCTTTCTATAGTTGGCTTCACCGATGAATGTAGAAAATTCAGTCTGCATCCTTGGGTTACATGTATGTTTCTGCAGTTTACTGTAAAATTACCTTAGGAAGTTTTACTCTCTAAATGCATCCTTGGGTTACATGTATCGTTTTCCCATCTTGATTCCTGAAGAAACCCAATGTGATAGTCTTAATCTAAACTAGTCAAGAATGTGTTTAGTTTGTTTCTCATACTACTCTATCGGTCCTTTTCTCACAAGGCATCCATTGCTTCTTAATGCGATCATATAGAAATATTAAAAAATCAATACAACCAGTGGCGAGATCTGAGACAGAACCTTGAATCTTCTTATATAAACCATACACAAGTTTCTGCTTATATATATTTGCATGCGGTTAGATATTTATGGCTCATTGTTGCTATGACTAGGAACAATCTCAGAGCCATTAGTTATTAGAAAAAAGAAAGAAAACAATCTCGGAGTCATCTAGCCATCTTCTTTAATAGTTGTATATAACATGTCTTCTTATTCTACAGGTATCATGCACACATCCTATTTGATCGTCTCTCCCCTCTCAATCCCGTGGCGCATGATCAGATCTGTAAGGGCTTGTTTAGGTATTTCTAAATCTGCATCTGTTACTTTTTAAAATAGGAGAATGTTTTTTTTTTAAAGTAAAACATATCCATGAACATCATCATATTCATTCTTGTTGTTCAGAAGGCAGAATATTGTGTTGCTTTTCGAGATAGCAATGTCTTGCATCTCTTTAGGGTGGTGACGTGTTATATGCATCTGGAGCAATAACTGTATTTATGTGTTAGGATTATTGAAAAATCAATCTCGTCCGCCTATGCTGCTGTCCGCCAAACAAATCACCAAAATCTCGTCAGCTCCTCTGCTTCTGGTTACGATTTCTCAGAAGCTACAGATGGAACCACGCCAGATACATCATTTATTCATCTTCCCAAGGAACTATTTCAGATGCTTGCTTCTGCTGGACCGTATCTTTACCGTAACACTGTACTGCTACAAAAGGTGTGTCTAAGAGCAATTTTGTCTACTTCTGTAGGACATGGTTTTCCTTGCAAAGAAGAGCAGCTGTCTCACCATTTTAATGTGTATGGACAGATTTGCAGAGTATTGAGGGGCTATTACCTATCCGCGTTGGAACTAGTGAATTGCAGTGGAGGACCAGTTTCTCTTGCATCTACGACTGCTGTGATTAGAGATCCTAGTCAGCACTTAAGAGTTGCTAAAGCAAAAGTTGAGGATGCTCTTGGTACATGCATACTTCCTTCATTGCAGTTAATACCCGCAAATCCTGCGGTGAGCCAGGAAATCTGGGACTTAATGTGTCTTCTGCCATATGAGGTCAGTAATTAGATGTTTTTGTCTTCCATTCATAGCTTGCTTAAGGGTCATAGGGAAACATGTTTGACGAAACTCATTTGCTAGGCGCGTTATCATTTGTATGGTGAATGGGAAAAAGAAAATGAGCGCATTCCAATGGTTTTGGCTGCAAGACAAACGGCAAAGGTATTGGTTCCTTGTTGAACAGAGTCTTTGCCTATTTCTTGCATTCTTTTGCTTTCCTGGTCTCTTAGCTGTATTGTTCTTCTGTAGTTGGATACTCGGAGAATCTTGAAACGGCTTGCGAAAGAAAATTTAAAGCAACTAGGTCGTATGGTGGCAAAACTAGCTCATGCCAATCCTATGACTGTATTGCGGACGATTGTTCATCAGGTACATTTTCTGATGATTAAGAAACTGAGTTCATTCATTTTCTTGGAGATGTTGATGATGTTTCTGAACTGTGATGTACAGATTGAGGCATATAGGGATATGATCACACCTGTTGTAGATGCTTTCAAGTACTTGACACAGGTTTGAGTCCCCTGTAATCCTACACCATAAGTTTCACCATTATGATCTTCCCTTTTGTTTGTCCCTAAGGCAGTATTTACAGCATTCCCACCTGTGTATGTATCCTTTTAGATATTGGATCATCTGCAGATGCGTATAATTATTAAGTCTGTTTTTAATTCTAAGATTATCCTTCAATTACAGCTAGAATACGATATTTTGGAGTATGTAGTAATTGAAAGGTTGGCACAAGGCGGGCGCGATAAACTAAAAGATGATGGTGTTAATTTGTGCGATTGGCTTCAGTCTCTGGCTTCCTTTTGGGGACACTTGTATGTATTATATTCTTATGTCTGCCTCCTTTTTTCCCATTATTAATTACTGGAACCTCATTGAGAGGTTTGTTAATTTTCTGTTGGTCTTCCATGTGATCGTTGTGGGGAATGCTTCAGCTCACTAGTTTTGTGATGCTACTACCCTTGATATATCTGATGGATATGATATCTATGCCCACTTGAAAAGTGTTGTTTGCAAAGTGAAAAATTGTTTAATCTTACATTTTATTTGCCATAGCTTAGATGTACTGAAGCCATTTTTCTTGTGTAGGTGTAAGAAGTACCCTTCAATGGAATTGAGGGGTCTTTTCCAGTACCTTGTTAATCAGTTGAAAAAGGGGAAGGGAATTGAGCTTGTCCTATTGCAGGTGTTGTGTATTTAGAATCTTATGTAGTGATGTTTTATCTGGACCTCTACTTGACATGTTGATGAACTTGCACTGTATGAAAACCTACAGGAGCTTATCCAGCAAATGGCAAATGTTCAGTATACAGAGAATATGACAGAGGAACAACTGGATGCAATGGCAGGGAGCGAAACACTACGCTATCAGGCTACTGCATTCGGAATGACCAGGAACAATAAGGTTTCTTTCTTGATATTTAAGACTGATTTCTTAAGACTGTACCTCACTACAACAATAACAACAACAACCAAGCCTTTAGTCCCAAACAAGTCTGGGTAGGCTAGAAATGAAACCCGTGTCGAAGTTACCAAAACCAAAAGCAGAAAAAAAACAGTAAAAATGTAGTAATGCTACGAACATTGCTAGGGATAATCCAGACACTATATTAATAAATCCTAGGGGTCAAAGTCCTAAGCTCTAACTCCTTGATCCGGGCCGCTAAACCAAGTCCTAGCCTCTAATGCTACTCCTAAATAAATCTTAACCAAACACCATAAGTTATGGTTCCGGTACGTGGATCGCTAACTTCCATGCGTTTCTGTCCGAAGCCAATTCCTTGGACACATTCCATTCCTTTAAGTCTCTTTTCACTGCTCCCTCCCATGTCAATCTTGGTTGACCTCTGCCTCTCTAGTTCCTGTTGAAACAGGAACTGTACCCCTCTAGTTCCTGTTAAAACAGATAGCCCTTTTAATTCCTATATATATATTTATGCAAACCAGCAGGCAACATATGCATTCTACACTTCAGCTACGCCATTTCTTAGAAATCTATTACTAACTGAAAGGCCAATTTATGTATTTTCTTGAATTAAATGATTTTGACTTTTGGAAGTAGGTTTTTTATTTTGTACTTTATCCGCTACATATTTAACTAAATCGCTTATCATTTGAAAAGCAAAACTTTCTGACGGGTGCTCTTTTTAACATAGGAGTATAATACAGAATTTCCTATGGCAGATTGGAGTATGGGATCATGTTTTTGATTCAAACTGCTTCTTTTCTGCTTTTTAGTATCTTTTAGCTTGCTGACCATTGACTTTGAGGATCATACTGTGTATACACAGGCATTGGTTAGATCTACTAACAGGCTAAGGGACTCACTGCTTCCAAAGGACGAACCCAAGTTGGCACTTCCGCTTTTGTTGCTCATAGCGCAACATCGGGCTCTGTAAGTTAGTAGCTTATGTTAGACGTATTTGCTAAAAATTCTTGTGATCTTTGGAGTTAACATAAAAGATAGGCTGGATTTTACTTTATGGTTATGGAGACATTCGTGGTGATCTTATTTGTTGTGTACTCTTCAGGGTTGTCATAAATGCAGATGCACCATACATTAAGATGGTCAGTGAGCAGTTTGATAGGTGTCATGGGACTCTTTTGCAGTATGTGGAGTTTCTGAACAGTGCTCTAACTCCAACTACTGCCTACGCTCAGCTGATACCTCCGCTAGAAGATCTTGTGCACAAATACCACCTTGACCCAGAGGTATGTGGATTTCTTAAAAGTTGTTTGTATTTGTTTGTTATTGTTGGTTAGTAGTTTATTACCTTCTGTTGATATAGTTCCATTGACTATTACTGTCTGTTCAAATTTTCTTGAGCTAGTTGCAAAGAATTAGTTATTCATAGGGATGCTAATGCAAGTTTGTGGAGTCTGTACCAAAAAATAAAGAAGTTCTTTTAAGATTAGAAGTTCCATTTTATTGTTTTTCATCATGATGTAAATCGAAATGGATAAGTTTTATAGAAGGGAGTCCCTTTTGTACAGTTGTACATGTTGTTGTATTCTTCTGAGAAACGACCGTACCTTGTTTTTCATGAACTTGCGTTTGTGGTATCGTAGGTTGCGCAGTATTTGATGCTACTATCTACGTTATCCTTGCCTGCTAAAAAAGTGATATTGTTGCACTTCTTACTCAGGTGGCGTTCTTAATATATCGTCCTGTCATGAGGCTGTTTAAGTGTACAAGTGGCTCTGATCCTGATGTATTCTGGCCGTGTAATAATATCAAAGAGACAAGTATGTCAAACGCGCAGTCCGAATCTTCAATTCCAACTACTGAACTCGTTCTGGATCTTGGTTACCCTCGCAAGCCCATCATGTAATAGTCATTGACACCTGTGTACTGCTATCTATCATCTACTAAAACTTAAATTTTGAGAAATAGTAGACCAGAGTTTTAGAACCAGTGTATTTTTTACTTGTATCTTTTTATGTCTGTTATTCTCTAAACCAGGTCCCTCTCATTTTTTACAGGTGGTCACAGCTTCTTCATACAGTCAAAAAAGTGTTGCCTGTAAAAGCGTGGAATAGCTTATCTCCCGATCTATATGCCACATTTTGGGGACTCACACTTTATGATCTATATGTTCCTAAAAGTCGTTATGATTCTGAAATCGCCAAGCAACATGCTGCTCTTAAAGCATTAGAAGAACTTTCAGACAACTCTAGTTCGGCTATTACCAAAAGAAAAAAGGATAAGGAACGCATTCAAGAGTTGCTAGATCGTTTGACTTATGAACTCCACAAGCATGAGGAAAACGCTGCATCTGTGCGACAACGGCTTGCCCGGGAAAAGGACAAGTGGCTTAGCTCCTGTCCTGATACTCTGAAAATTAATATGGAATTTCTTCAGCGCTGTATTTTTCCTCGATGCATTTTCAGCATGCCAGATGCTGTTTACTGTGCCCAGTTTGTGCACACTCTACATTCTCTTGGGACCCCATTTTTTAACACTGTTAATCATATTGATGTCCTAATATGCAAGACCTTACAACCAATGATCTGCTGTTGCACCGAATACGAAGCTGGCAGACTTGGAAGGTTTTTATTTGAGACTTTAAAGATGGCTTATCATTGGAAGGTAAATCCTCCTTATTTTAGTTGCATTCTTGGTCTCCATGTGTACCATATACCATAAAAGTCTTGCCGTTTTGCCCCTATTATATTTGGTGATAACGATCTGCAGATAACTGCATACTCATTAATATCTTGATTTATTTCCTGTTTCAGAAGGAGTCAATATATGAACGTGAGTGTGGAAATATGCCAGGGTTTGCAGTCTACTACAGATACCCAAACAGTCAACGCGTCACATATAGCCAGTTCATCAGAGTGAGTTCTTTGTTTTCTTCATTATTTTTTTGCTTTCTCCGGTCATTGTTTCCATCAAAGTAAACAATTGATTACACTAGGTTAAAAGCGTCCGGATGAGCACTTTTGGCATTTTGATTTACCCTGAACTAGACAGTGTTTGTGCACCTTTAATTGGACGGCCGAAGGGAGTCCTTATATATGCCTATATTGGAGGCAAACATGCAAATACTTTTTGCAACTATTTCAATCTCGTTTTTTTCCTAATATCTCCAAATCTAAACCACCTTTCTTCAATAAAATTAAAAACTACCTCCGTCCAAGGAAAAAAATTACCAGCACTTTTTCATTTTAGCCTAGCTAAAATGAAAAAGTGATAGTAACTCTATTCTCGGGCCGGAGGGAGTACTTAACTTACTGTTTAGCTCCAAAATTTCGCTCAAACTTATTTAGTTTAAATGATATCAGGAAAAAGAAGAGTTTGGCATAGTTGCAAAAAGTCCTGAAGTGTCGTAAAAAGCTTTTAACAACCATTTTGATTCTCAAATCCTTCAATCTAACTCAAATTTTTTTCAAATTAGAGCCACAATCTTTCAATTGCATTATAAACTAACTGTAATTTACTCAAAATTACAATAGCTTTAAATGACCAATGAATTTGAAGAAATTGAAAAATAGTTGCAAAAAGTCCAATCTTCGGTCGCCCCCTAGTCTTTGTTACTCTCTTTCTTAGTCTGTTTGGATAGCTAGAACATTGGTTTAAGATGGAGTGTTCGAGGAGTAAATGAGTCCGTTTATGTAAAACCCAACCTTTCGAATGATTTATAGCCATAACTAAATTGATGATACGGTACATTAGAGAATCAATAGAAAGTGGAAGAAGTTAATTTGGAGAACAAATTAGAAATAGTCAGTTTTACCTGAAAAACTGTCATATCTTTACTATTATTACTTCAGTAGCGAAGAGGTAGTCCAGCAAATCTAATGACAAAATCTGATTGTAGGCCTAAGCATAGATTTTAAAGAAGCCTTTCCTCTATCCTGTCTAGTAAAAGTCGTTCGGCTGTGCTAGGCAGCTAGGTGGTTACCCAATTTTGTGTGTAAAACAGAAGAAATAACTTTCATTTAATGAGGCAAAACAGTTCTTTGTCTTCCCCCCCCCCCCCCCCCCCCACCCACCACACACAACACACACACACCTCCTCCTCGGTTAAGAGTTAGGGCCTAGGCTCGGCCTGGATCCAGCTGAATAATGGGCACCCAGCCAAAATCCGGCGCCTATTCGGCCAAGTCACCAAGTGGAAAACACCTAAATTTCAGCGTCTAATTGGCGCTTAGTATTGCCTAGGCTCTGGATTCTGCTACGCAGCCTGTAACTAGTGATTCCTTCAAGAGTTGTAACTTCCAACGCGTTTTTCAATTCATTTTTATATGATATTTAAACTAGATATCTCAATTAACTGAGGTTTCCCAGCTCCAGATTTACCCTCGGTTGCGCACTCGCTGTACCTATGGCCAAAACAAATAATGAAAATAGAAAGAAAATAATGATGTACTTGTATAGAACAACTCCAAACTGGCCTCTGGTAAATAGGTTCATTTTTCTAAATATTTTTCTGGGCATGAAAATTTTGGGGGTGATTTGTAAAATCAATGTGGTTTTAACTTTTAAGTGTGAGACAATTTTATTTACGGTTCCTGTGGTTTACATGTCCTTTGTCAAAGCTAAAGATCCGGGAGAAAGTTGTGACTGCAAATATGTATGTTCTCATGTCAATTCCTTTTCTTGTTAGGTACACTGGAAATGGAGCTGTAGAATAACACGTTTGCTGATACAGTGCCTGGAATCAAATGAGTACATGGAAATTCGAAATGCTCTTATTATGCTGACAAAAATTTCAAGTGTTTTCCCAGTTACTCGAAAAAGTGGGATTAATCTTGAGAAGCGGGTAAAGAGGCGTTCTTCTACTTCTTTGTTTTCTTTATTATGTGCGTCTGTGATGATGCTCTTACAAATGTGATTGTATTTTCAGGTAGCTAAAATTAAAGGGGATGAGAGGGAGGACCTCAAGGTATTGGCTACAGGTGTTGCTGCAGCTTTGGCTTCACGAAAGGTGGGTTATAGAGAACTTATTTGGTACTTCTGTGTCTTCCTCACTAATTTGCTCTTTTCATGTCACCAGTTCTGTTTACTAGTAAATCTGCTGGCTGATTAGTTCAATTATTCTTCTATAACCGCAGAGTTCGTGGGTTACAGATGAAGAGTTCTGTATGGGTTATGTTGATCTAAAACCTGCAACTGTACCAGCTTCAAAATCTCTAGGTGTTACAGTACCAAATGGTTCTTCTCTTAAAGCTCCTCAAATGGAGTCTTTTGGAATGAAGAATACCACGATTGCAGGCCAACTCAATGATTCTGGAAATTTGAATAAGGACCCAACATTGAGGGCAAGACCTATAGATGGGAGACTGGACAGAACAGAAAGCATCACACTACCAAAATCTGATCCAGAACAACCAAAGTTAAAAGGTGGCTCATCAACAAATGGTCTGGAGATACAATGTATGTCCACTATTGCAGTACCATCTGGAATGATCAGGTCAGCAGATACTCAGAAGCATACAGATGATCCTACAAAAGGCCAATGTGATGAGAGCATCGCTAAAGTTGCTCAAAAGACTGGGGACTCTGAGGTATGTCTTTACGTGTACATTATTTGGAAAAAAGAAATGGTTTATACAGTGTAGAATTAATATCTGTTTTGGCAAGTAAATCACTTATCAGTAGGTCCTTAGCGGCAGAAATATTTCTGCAAGTTATGGAAATTAATAAGTGGGCGGTGAGTTTAATCTTCCGTTACTTGCTAACCTGGTTTCAATTATTCACAGCTGAAGACTCCAATTAGAAGATCAGTGGGTGCTGCTTCTCTAACAAAACTGTCAAAACATGAGGGAATTAAGGATGAACATAAGTGTGTTAAACCTGTCACTAGACATGCTAGTCTTCTTGTAACATCATCCAGTGAAAGAGATCTCCCTGCGCATCCTGCAGATGGTAGGCAAATTGCACCCTCTTCCACTGCTACAACAAATGGTAACACAGTGCCGCTGTCCTCCAAAGTTTCAAAAGCAGAAGGTGGTGCTACTAGGCCCTCTGAATCTAGGGTTTCAGCTGGAAAAGAAATAGATGATGTTGAAGCTTTCAAAACTGCACATTTGTCGTCCTTTCCTGAAGATTCTCTGACTGCTTCAAAGTTTGTGGACAAGCAGCAAAAGAGGGCCATTCCATCTGAAGAATTGGATTGGCTGAGCAAAAGAAGGAAAGACAGTAATGTAAGAGACGGAGATGGTGAAGGTCGATTTTCTGATCGAGATAGGTCTATGGATGCACGGTTCCCTCATGCTGATGTGGACAAAACTGGAATAGATGATCAGGCTCTCAGTAGAGCAACTGAGAAGCTTTTAGACAGATCGAAAGAAAAGGGCAATGAGAGATATGACAGAGACCACAGAGAAAGATTGGAACGACCTGATAAGTCAGTTGGGGATGAAGTTCTCAGTGAAAGGCCTAGGGATAGGTCAATGGAAAGACATGGAAGAGAACGTTCAATTGAAAGAGTCCATGATAGGAATTTTGACAGAATTGAAAAACTAAAGGATGATAGGTATAAAGATGATAGGAGTAAACTTCGTTACAGTGAGTCGCCTTTAGAAAAATCCCATCTCGATGACCGTTTTAACAGACAAAGCTTGCCTCCACCGCCTCCTCTGCCGTCTCATATGGTTCCCCAATCACTTAGCGGTAGTCGGAGAGATGAAGATGCTGATAGAAGGGTCAGTAATACCAGACACATGCAAAGGCTCTCTCCTAGACACGAAGAAAAAGACCGTAGACGCTCTGAGGAGATTTCTTTAGCTTCGGATGATGCAAAACGAAGAAGAGAAGAGGACTTCCGTGAAAGAAAGCGTGATGAGCGAGATGGCTCAGCAATAAAGGTACAATTTGACACCGGCAATTCGTTACTGTTGTTTCCGTTTTGTGCTGATAATTTTACTTTTTGCCATATTCCGTGATTGAAATCTACAATATTTAATTATTAACATTTTTCCATGATAAGGAGTTTTTGTAACTTAAGCCAACTAGCATACCAATAATTCGTTGAACATGTAATGTTAGTTTTGAAACTTACGAGTGTTTATATTTCATGTGTTAGTTGTTCTTAAACAACATTTATCATTTAGGTTCGGTAAGAGGCACCTTTCATGTGTACCTCTATGGTATATTGTGGACACTGTCTCTTAAACATCTAATTGAAGTGAGGTAGTTGTATATTTTTGTCCAGCTATAATAAGTATTTCATAGAACCACCTGGTTTCATAGTTGTTATGTTGGAGTTATACTGTGTACTTCTGTTTTCTTTCTATTATGTCGGTGTTTTCCATTCAATTGCAAAACTGTATTTGTCATCTTGGAACATTACATTGGAAATCTTTCTTAGGTTTTGTTGATGGTGTATATTTAGGTGGAGGAGAGAGAAAAAGTAAACATTGCAAAGGATGACTTGGACACAAATGCGGCATTGAAGAGGAGGAAACTTAAGCGAGACCACCTATCATCTTCAGACGTCAGTGAGTATCCGATGGGAGTGCTACCCCTCCCTTCCCCTTCTGTTAGTACGCCTCAGTCATTGCACGATGGAAGGGAACGGGCAGAACGGAAGGCTTCAGCAATCCAACGATCAGGTTTCCTGGAGGAACCTTCCCCGAGAATGCATGGTAAAGAGGCTGCCAACAAAATAACCCGTCGTGATAGTGACCAGTATCCTCTAATACATTCAGAAATATTCCTCAATTTGTAGAATTTTGTCACGTTTTTCTTTTCTTTTCTTTGTTCTTCTAATAGCTTGTTTTCTTACTACTACTGTTCCGAGGTTTTTGAAAATTCCATTCTGATTTCAGACGTTGTTCTGGGATGTGCTTATAGTAATTCCAGATTTCAGTTATCGATCAATTTTTTATTTTCCAGATTTCAGTTTTCTGCGGAGTTTTTTTTTTTCCTTTTAAACATTTTCTGCAAGTTTTTGTGGTTATAATGTTACCCACTAATTGTATTCCATTTATATATTTTCTTTTTATTTGGACGACACAGCAAATCCTTAACCACCTTGGTTCAGACTTTATGAAAGAGATTGGGATGAAGAGAAGAGGCTGAGAGCTGAGCAGAAACGAAGGCATCGGAAATAGTTATGCTATTGGTGGTATCTGGTGTTCAACTGCAGAAAGAGTGATAACAGACTTAGTTTTTTGCCTTCTGATCTGTCAATGTATCATTGGTTTTCTATATATATCCGGATTTTTGATGTTCTTTGTACAGGATGGAAATCATCATCTATTAGGCTCGGCATGTTTCGCCCTTGCATACAATTTAGTAGATTTCCTATGTATATCTATGCCATGAGTCATGACCATGGTAGCTGTAGACTGCAGTACATTTTGTGCTGTGATGGGATTAATTTTGTGGCCAGGTTAACCAGAAATGTGGCACATCTGAGGGAATTGATAGGATCCCAGCTTTAATGCATGCGCCAATAGGAAATTAATTGAAATTAATCGTCTGTATGATCTTTTTAAGGAAAAAAGTGAGGAAAAGCTCGCCAATCAAGTTCCTCGAGTTCTATACGACTTGAAAATATTATTGCTGGCCAGAATAATATATTGTCACCTGGACCTGACGGGTTACCATAGGTGAGGATCTTCTTATTGCTGTTCATTTCTAGTGGAGAATCGGGTTCGTAACTTCATTAAAGAAGGTTTAAACTTGAGTTTTTGGACTTGTAATTTTAAACTAAGGGAGCAAAGAAGGCTGCTCAGAGACTTATTGGCTTGCTTAGCTAAGCTTTTGTTTCCTTTTTTCTTAAAGCAAAATACTAAACGTATAAAGTAACTTCCCCATCTTGGTGGGTTACATCCTTGTTTTCCGTAAAATAGCGTCATTACAAACAAATTTAAATAGAGCAGGAGAGATTGTCTCCCGAGTGTATATTTTTCTGCCCTTTCTCCTTCCAATGCGAGTGCATCCGCTTCTTCTTCTATATAACACCTTGAATGAAAATGAAGTTCTTTGCCATGTCCTTTACCTCCTCTAGGATGCCCTTGCTCTACCATTCTAGCTCTTTTCCTATTCCCTTCGATTAGTTAATAACTTCCAGGTTGTCCCGATTAACATTTTGTTCCTAGTTTTTATTGCCTATTTAGTTGTCTCATATGCTGCCATATTTTCTGCCATTGTTTCCGAAGTTGCTAGAGTTCAATGCTGCTTGCTACACTAAAAGATCACGTATAATCTCTATTTAGAAACCCTATCCAACCTGTAATTCTTTGTCCTTGTAGGAGGCATCGAAGTTGATCTTCTTGGTCCCTTAAGGTGGAGGGATCCATCTATCCTTATTTTGTATCCTTTGTCTATGCATTTCCTCTATTTTTCTTTGTTGTGATCTGCCTACTGACTGGCATTTCATTTTTAATTATCCCTGATAATATTTTTCGGATGTTGTTTCTGATCTCTAAATACCAGTTCATATCTAGCTTTCCAAATGTTCCAAGTAACTATACCCCAAACTGACACCATTCTATTGAACTATTATATAGCTTTAACCGGAAGTAGGAAGCAGGTCATTTGGTAAACCGATAAAGAATCCCGAGTGAATTTGATGAAAACCGATCTCCCTACTTGGTTAAGAATAACTCCCTTCCATCCTTTAAGTCTAGCTTTGAACTCTGTTGTAAGATTGACAATCTTTTGTTGCCATTGTCTTTGAAAAAACAACAGAGTTCTTAGATAGGGTTTTTTATGGTTCACCTTCTTCATTCTTAGCATCCTAGTAAGGATTCTGCTAGGCCTAGGGGGAGATTGGGTGTGTGGAATACACTTGATTTTTCCAGGTTCATCATATGCCCCGAGAAAGTTCCAAAGTCGGCCAAATTAGTCATAATGTTTTTTGATTCCTTCATATCCGCTTTTGTGAAGATTAAGATATCGTCCACAGACAACAGATGGGTGATAAAAGGGCTAGTTTTTTCTATTTTAATTCTTGTTATGAGCTATGAAAAACTATTTTACTTCTATTCCTTCAGTGTAAACACTTTTTGAGCTATGAAAAACTATTTTGAGAGTGTTTCCAATATGATGAGCTAATCATCATTGTTGGGAAGACGGAGGTAGCTATTTTTCCAATAATAAAGAGGTAATTTTTATTTTATTTAATTTTTGTAATTCTTTTATTATTATTTGCTTTGATTAAAAGTGAAAAAAATGGTTTTTATCAAGTAGTTGTGTTTGCTTTTGATGGGTCATGCTGAGTTTTAAACTTTTGATGTCTCATGCTTTTTATTTATACAATCTTTTTTCAAACATCCAAGCGGCATTAGCAATCAAAGTAATTTTTTTTAATTTTTGTAAATTATATTTGTTTTGTAAATTAAATTGGTTTATATATGTTGAATGATTAGACATGTGATTATGAAATAGAGATATTTAGGTTTTAGAAATTATAATTATGGGATTGAGATAATTTTTAGGGTTTATGGATGTTGTAAATTGGGTATAAAAAATTGATGATAATTTGTTGTATTGAAGATAGAATTGATTAAGTTGTTGTTTAATTTGAGTTGAATTGTCGTTAATTTTATGATGAATTGACTAGATTGTCATGAAAATTTGGGAATTAGGAATGTTTATGTTTTAAAACCTATGTGTATGAAATTATAATTGGGGAACTTTGATGATTTTTGGTACAATTGAGGCTTTGATATTGGAGTATTTTGTGAATGATGGATTTTTTTCAAGAATGTTTGATTTTTGTATGTTGGTACATATGATTATCTAATTAGATAATTACTTTTGTAATTATGAAATTATTATGTTTTTCCTTGATTTATTGATTAATGTAGATTTTTATCTTTGTGCATTGTGAGGATTACTCTTGATTTTCAATGTTGTATGAACTGTTTGGCCAGATGTCGAGTTGTTTGACGTCCAGATTCGTTGGTCGAAAGAAGAGGGCCAAGAAGACTAAAATTGTCCAGGATTCAGATGAAGACCGTATTACTGAAGAAAGGGTAGAGGTTTCCGGGTTGGATAACTATACAGTTGTGGAAGATACTGAGGGTCACGCCTCCACCAATATTACGTATTCAAGCAACGCCAAATTCAAGTTTTCACATCTTGGTTCCCTCAAATCGGTCCTTCAGGCCTATGCAAGTATTGTTAAACATAGCTCTAGGGTCAAATATATTATTGAAAAGGGAGGATGGGACCGATTACTTACCATGGATGTAGTAGATTCATCGCATGCACTTATTGACTACATTGTTGAGCGTTTTTGGGATACCACAAACACTTTTCACTTCTTGTTTGGTGATCTTGGGTTCACACCCCTTGATTGGGTATTGTTGATCGGACTTAGTATTGGTATTGGTAGTCCTATTCCGTATGACTCGGGGAAGTTCCAATTTGAATATGTCCAGGCGCATATTTTTCCTGAAGTTAAAGATAGTGAGGTTTGTAGAAGAGAACATATTCCCAACCAGTGGGTTTCAGATGCAATTACGATTGTATTTTTGAGCATATGTTTTGATCCACAAACGTTGGTTGCGGCTAACGATGATAGCATACTTGCTGATAGAGTGGTCAGAGCCTTCTATATGTATGTTTTGGGTCAATTCTTCTTTTCTAATGCAAAAACCTATATTGATGCTGGATGGTTAGCTGCTTTTGAGGATCTAAATGCAGTTAACGATTATGACTGGGATAGTGCTGCATTTTCGAAATTGTATTCCGGTCTCGCCACATCTGGAAAGGGACAAAAGTCATTGGCTGGACCCTTCCAAATATTGGAGGTAAATTTCTTAGTCTTATTTATTATTATTTTTATTTTTTTTTTGTTGCTCAGTTATTTATTCCATTGGTTGTCATGACATTCTAGTTTTGGGGGTACGAATATCTGGGCATTTGTCGGCCAAAGAACCCAACGCCTGAAATTTAATGAATATGGCCTAGATTTTCTCGGTGGACGGGAACACGGAGGAAGAGTATTGATATTGTTCGTTCAAGGACTTCTATGAATCAGTTGTCTGTAGACGATGTGACCTGGCAACCGTGGGAATCTGCGATCATGGTCCTGGATTCTGAAATTGGACGGAAAGCAATAGATCTCTCAGAGAAAAGGGTTATACTCTCTTGGATAAGCACGGTGAGTTTATAATTTATTTCCATTGGAATGTTATTTATTTTATTTGAATTGTAATTGTAATTTTCGGTTAATTGATTGGTTTATTTTTTATTGTAATTTTTTTTCCAAAGAATAACATGTATCTCGGAGATCGGTGTTGGAGGCAGTACCATCAAACATGGGGCATTCCTAGCAACCCGCCTAGTCGTATTTCCAACTTGAGCAACGACGATGCTGAGGAAATGAGCGAAAACTGTCTGCTCCCTGCAAGTGAATTAGTACGTGTCGTTAACTATGATCTGTATATGGAGTGTTGGAGACATGTAACTAACCTACAGAAACATGCCACCAAAGTCGATTGGGAGGTTGAAACGTACGGTTATGCTGGTGACCATATTAAACACAACATCCAACGTCCTCGTGAACATGTACCCATTCCGCCTCAATAACAATTGTCATATATAAGTATACAACAGACCACTGTAAATTTGATTTTAGTATATAGTAATGGTTGAGAATTTGATTTTAATTTTTTCATAACAGGTCGAGGCTTATGGTTTAGTTCAAGATATGCTGATTTTACGCAAGAGTTTCGTAACTTTATGTTAAATGAAACTAAGGAGAGGATGGACTTTTTCATGGCCAAAGATGCAGAAATACGGGGTCTACAAAATGATATGAGCATGTTGAACTCACAGCTTGCCCATTTTCGTCATCAACAACCACCCATTAGGTTTGGCACGTATGCTCAAAATATGCCACCACCGATATGGAACACCATGGGTCAGGGATCGTCATCAACAATGCAATTAAGTAACTATAATTCCAGACCCCACTTGCCTCCGTTTATGCCCCCGTGCTCGGCGTCCGAGAATCAAGATACGGAAGAGTAGTAATTCATTAGCATTGAATTATTAGTTGAACATGAAACTTTTTCTTTTGTCAGATTTGAATTGTCTTTTCAAATTACTTTTCTTACATTATCGTTGTCGTTTACCTGCTTTTTGTTGTCATCTACTAAGATATTTATAATATTTTGTTTTGTCCTTTATATCTGTTTTATATTGTCAATTCAAAACTCTGTTTTTTTTTCCTTTGTCGTTTTGGTCATTTGGTATTGTATTGTCAACCGACATTTCATATCTCTGATGCGTCTGTTCACCCCACTTGCCTCAACTCTGTTTTTGCATTAAAATACCAACCGTGTTTGGTCAAAACTCAAAATCAAAACTCAAAATCTTATCTTAATTTTCCTATAAATTGAACACTCGATTCTCAAATTATACAAACCAAAAATACAAACATCAAAAAGCAAATAGCATAATATCAAAATAACAATCAGTACTATGGTTCTTGTTCTTCTATTCCTCCTCCTCATTCTTCTTCTACTTCTTCATCTTCTTCTTCTTCTTCATCGTGTGATGATAATAACAATAGTTTGTACTCATCAGATGGAAGTTTACTTGCATTGAGCCAAAATAACGAAGCAGTCACTGCGGGATTCATTGTTTCAAGTATGAACTAGCCACATACTCGTATGATAATACCAAGACAGCGTGAGGACGGTGCAAAACTTCTATGGAAAGATTACTTTTGCAGAAACCCGACGTTTCCTCCTCATGTATTTCGTAGAAGATTTAGAATACAACGAGAATTATTCAACAGTATATTGGGAAATGTCGTAGCTGTAAATAATTATTTTGTTCAAAAAAAAAGATGTTTGTGGTGTTCTTGGATTAACCCCTCAGCAAAAAATTACTGCAACAATAAGAATGTTAGCTTACGGATGTGCGGCAGATGCAATAGATGAGTATTTACGGATCGGAAAAACCACAGTTTTGGAAGCAACTCGTAGGTTTTGTAAGACGATAGTGCATCTGTACGAGAAATAATATTTGCGAACACCAACTAAGCGTGATGTTGAACTGCTTCTTGCTGAGAACAATGAAAGGGAATTACCGGGGATGCTGGGTAGTGTTGATTGCATGCACTGGAAATGGGATAAATGCACATCAGCTGAATCAGGTGCTTACACTGCGTAAAAAGGTAGTGAAAGTATTATCCTGGAGGCAGTGGTGTCATATGATCTGTGGTTTTGGCATGCATTTTTTGGTATGCCTGGTTCTAACAATGATATAAATGTGATGAACCGTTCTTATATTTTTTTAAAAAGCTTATAAACGGGAAAGCACCGGCTGTGAAATTTGTTATCAACGGATGTCGGTACGATATGGGGTATCATCTTGGTGATGTAATATACCTGGAGATAGGTACTATTGTGATGTCGATTAAACATCCAAATTCCCAGAAGAAACAAAAAATTTCTGCTATGCAAGAGGGTTGCAGAAAAGATGTAGAACGAGGCTTCGGCATACTGCAAAATCAATTTGCAATCATCAAGCAACCAGCACGAATGTGGAATCCTGACGTACTAGCATGTATAATGAAAACTGTAATCATTCTACATAATATGATAGTGGAGGATGAACGTTTACCCGGTGATTGGCCGCATGAGTATGATCAACGCAGCCACGGTGCACCGGTAAATATTTCTAGACACAACACTGCTGAACTTTCGAGAATGAGAGTGGGCCAACACCGACGTGCAGTATTCGACAAAGATACTCATATTCGTTTGCGAAATGACTTGATCGTACACTTATGGTTATATTTTTGTGAGGAATAAAAATTTGTAAATCCTCTGGATAGGTTTTGTGGGTAAATCTCTTGTAAACCCGCCCGAGACACAACTCGGCCGCTAGGGGCACCTAGGGGTTTAAAGGCTTGCTGCACATGCTAAGTGCAGCCGCGATTCCTGCGAAAGTGAGTTTAGCTCTACTTATTAGCTCATGTATTATCAATATATTTTAATAGATGGCCACATTTATTAGTTAATTGCTTTTGTAAAACAACTGAACGTAAAATCATTTCATTGAATCGAAAAGGCATACATCGCGTAACATTAAAGGAAATGAAATAAAATAAATCACTAGATTACACTTAAAAACTTAAGCAAACCTATTATCAAACCTTCAACGGGTCGTATGACGCCCGGGACGACGTTCTTCACATCTTCGGAGAATAATCAACACAAAAGGATTGTATTCTTTCATCACCCTTAGGATCTCGAAATGAGGTTGGTACCTGAAATATGAACCTTTCCATCTTCTCCATTCCTCCAGAGATCTTGCAACAACTTCATCATCAGTTTCATTCCTAATTCTTCTTTCATCCACCTTAGCGGTTAAAGAAGAGAACTCTAGTACTTCCCTTGTGATTTCCATATATCGACAAAAAAGGCCTGCTCTGTTTCGGTTATTGGGGTTATCGGTTTCATTACAAAAGTTAGCATGGGTATGTTCTAACCATTCCATGCTCATTGAACCATTCATCCGACGTTCATGACTCCTTGCTGGATAATGTAATACTATGTTTCGACATAGGGATAAATCTTCCTCTACGGTAAAATTCTTTGCATTAAGCCTAAAATTTTCGTAAGCCATAATTATGAAAACGAGAGATTTTTCTATGAAATATAAAAGCTTTGGATTTGAAATGGGAATGAGAGATATAAATTCATTTATTTATAGGTGTATCAGAATACAAATTATAGCCGTTGATCAAAGGTAACAATTCAGTACGTAACAAAACGGTAACAAAATCAGGCAAATTAACCAGGCGGACGCCTAGAGGCGCGGGATGCCTAGATGCACGCTCCATATTAGGCGGTGCCTTAGCATGACGTTTAGATATGGGCGGTATCCTAGGGTTACGCTCCAATATGGCGGTATTCTAGCGTCAAACAGTTCACTACACAGTCGCTTACCATCAGGCGGACGCGTACGCCGACTAAACCAAGTTTAGTACAGAAAAAAGACTAGATTTACTCAGCAACAATGTATATTCGGGACTAAAGACTATCTATGATCGTCCCGCTGTGGCTCTCATTTTCGGACTAAAGACTACTTCTACTCTTTAGTCCGTGAAATGGTCCAGCCATTGTGGACGCTCTAAGGGAGCAAAGAAGGCTGCTCAGAGACTTATTGGCTTGCTTAGCTAAGCTTTTGTTTCCTTTTTTGTAAAGCAAAATTCTAAACGTATAAATTAACTTCCCCATCTTGGTGGGTTACATCCTTGTTTTTGGCACGTAAAATAGCGTCATTACAAACAAATTTAAATAGAGCAGGAGAGATTGTCTCCCGAGTGTATATTTTCTGCCCTTTCTCCTTCCAATGCGAGTGCATCTGCTTCTTCTTGTATATAATACCTTGAATGAAAATGAAGTTCTTTTCCATGTCCTTTACCTTCTCTAGGATGCTCTTGCTCTACCATTCTATCTCTTTTCCTATTCCCTTCGATTAATTAATATCTTTCGGGTTATCCCTGATAATATTTTCCGGATGTTGTTTCTGATCTCTGAATACCAGTTCACACCTAGCTTTCCAAACGTTCCAAGTAACTATACCACAAACTGACACCATTCTATTGAACTATTATATAACTTTGACCGGAAGCAGGAAGCATGTCATTTGGTAAACCGGTAAAGAATCCCGAGTGAATTTGATGAAAACCGATCTCCCTATTTGGTTAAGAATAACTCCCTTCCATCCTTTCAGTCTAGATTTGAACTCTGTTGTAAGATTGACAATATTTTGTTGCCATTGTCTTTGAAAAAACAACAGAGTTCTTAGATAGGGTTTTTTATGGTTCACCTTCTCCATTCTTTGCATCCTAGTAAGGATTATGCTAGGCCTAGGGGGAGATTGGGTGTGTGGAATACACTTGATTTTTCCAGGTCCATCATATGCCCAGAGAAAGCTCCAAAGTCGGCCAAATTAGTCATAATGTTTTTTGATTCCTTCATATCCGCTTTTGTGAAGTTAAGATATCGTCCACAGACAACAAATGGGTGATAAAAGGGCTAGTTTTCACTATTTTAATTCTTGTTATGAGCTTTCTGAGTGCTGCAACATCCGAGACAGAACCCCATGAAATAATTAAAAGATATGGAGAAAGAGGGTCTCCCTAACGTATCCCATGGGACGGGTTAAATTTTCTTCCCGGGGAACAGTTAAGCAAGACCGAGGCTGTAGTAGTCTGGTACACTGAAAAATAAGGTATCACCGGTGGTCATCAAAACCCATTTTTTTGAAAATCTTGATAAGATAATCTCACTCCACCCTATCAAAAGTTTTGCTTATGTCAATTTTGAGTCTCTGATAGCTAAGTTTTTTTTTTGTTGTTGTTTTCATTTTCTTCATAACATTGGTTATTTCATGAACAGTCAGATTACCAACTATTTTTCTTCTCGGGACAAAATCCGCTTAATATGGGGATAAGATGGAATTCAGGTGGGGTTTCAATCTGTTGGCAAGAATTTTGGAGATTATTTTATAGATCGTGTTGCAAATACTTATTGGGTGGGAACCCTCTTCATTGGTTGGGTTTTTCTTTTTTGGGGTCATGATAATGAATGTTTGGTTTAATTTTTTGAGAAGAAATCTAAATTGGAAAAATTGTTGCACCAAGTTGATAACATCAAGGCTAACCAGATCCTATCTTTCTTAGAAAAAAAAAGAGGGTAACCATCAGGGCGTGGGAATTTGGAAGGAGCCATGGAAAAAACAACCTCCTTGATCTCCTCTTTCGAGAGAGTATAAGTGAGGTTGGTATTAATTTTCGGGTCACTGATCGTTTTTGAAAAGTGGTAAAAATAGTTCATTCACTGAGACCTGTGAAGATTCGTTTTAGACCTAATTCTGATTTAAACTAGAAAATAAGTAAAAAAATTTAACAATTTTGGGAAGAACTGGGACTCAGGATTCCACCAAAATCAATTATGAGTGATTTCTACAATGATTCTTAATCAATTATAGCTCTTTTATTGACTCTGTATCTTTGCCAAAAGTAGATTTCTAAAACATTAACTGTAAATTGTAAGCATGGCACATGAAAAACTCTTATGTCTCAGCATACACCATCAAACAAAATCACAACTAATTAGAAAAAATCATAAATCAATTTAAAATAAGTGCAAAAGTCATAAAAATCAAAATAGTTACCATTCATTCATGAAATATAGCTTCCTCAATTATCCCAGTGATTGGATTTAGCTCATCATGCTCAAAACACTTTCAAAAGATTGAAACATGGCTCAAAAGTGATTACAAGGAGAAAAGAAACAAAAAATAATAACACATCCAACTACAACGCTTATAAGTGTTGCAGTCGAACTGTTACAGAGATATAAGACTGTCGCAGAAACGACAGTCTTCTGTTGTTGTTGTTTATTTGCGACTGTCTTCTTCAGTTTATGTTCTTGATGTTCTTCTTCAACTTTATGAACAGTAGAAATTTTCCGGTGAGCTTCCTCCACCCTTCTGTCGATCCATGGCTCTCTATTTATAGCTCTTAAACCCTCCAAACTCGAGAAGCATAATTACCTTACAATTCTAAACTAATCCAAACTCTAAAAACACGTTTTAAACCCTAAATACGAGTAAAACTCTTTTACCGGATGACCTCCCCCTTTTTCCTATTTTCGATCTAATCTGCCTTTTATAGGTTAAAGAAGTCCTATTTCTTTACGTCCACTTCTTCTTTATCGATAAGGACACAGTTCCAAATCCAAATCCAACTTCAAAACGACCTCAAAATTGTGTTTGGTCCAAATCAGGGAGTGAGACTTTTTACGTCAGCAGACGAGATTATTCAGCTAATTTCTCGGCATATAACTTCATCTTAGACGTATTCTGACTTTTTTTGAATGTTTCTTCAAAAGTATAAACTCGAAATCACCTTTGAATCCAGTAAAAATAGGTTCCAAATAAGACAGGTTTCATTTACGCGGAAAGAATTGTTTCCCGCCAATGTTGGAATTTGAAAATGAAAGGGGGTGCCCCTATCCAATGGTGGGGTGCCTTTAGTAATTTCCCCGGGTGCCTTTAACAACTTTTTGAGCCGATTTTTCCATAAACATTTATTTCCCAAAAATACATACAAAAACATAAAAAACCATAATAAGTACAAAATAATGCTAACAAAATAGAGAATTGAGGACAAATAAGACACTAAAAAGTGTCTATGAGTCACCCTGACAGGAATAAGCTCAAGAATTCCATTTTTTTTTCTTCTACGGAATGGTTCCCTAGGGAGGCCAAGATCCCTTTAAAGTGAGCTTTAAGGATTTCAGCGTTATCAACATGGTTATCCTTTTAATCCCCATTGGCATCTTGAAGTTTAAACTTATTATTCCTCTTATATATATATTCATTATTCTGATATGGAAGTAAGCGGTATTACGGTCCCTTAATTTTATCTCGTTATCTCTTTATTTTTCCTTCTATAATTGTTCCTCGATGGAGTACCGCTCCTTCAGTTCCTGCAGTAGAGCTTTCCATTTGGTTCTGGACATTTTATCATGGTCTGATTGGTAGTAACAATTATCAAGATCAACTTTTGTTGCCTTATCTTCGTGTTTATGTTGCCAAAAACTCCATTATTCCATTATTTGAGCTTAATTTTTAGATTTTTCAGTTTAAACACCAGACTGAACCCCGAGGAACCTAGGGTAAACCGTTCCCAGTAGTCTTGAATCAAATTGAGACAACTTTCATCCTCAAACCACATGGCTGGAGATCGAAAAGGTTTGAATCTAGATATAGAGTTCTGGTTGACCCAGAGGAGGATATGACTATGATCGGATCCAATCACGGGGAGATGGGTTAGGAAGGTTTCTGGGTAGGAACTGATCCAATTAGCATTGACCATAGCCCTATCAGGTATGTGTTCTATATGACCTGAGCTCATATGGTTAGACCACGTGTATTGGTTAGGCCCCTCAAAGCCTATATGCATTAAACCCGACTTCTCAACTAAGGCTAGAGTTTCGGTGAGTTCCGAATTCTGCCATTCCGAGTCCCCTAGGTTCTCAGAGGAATGGAATATAATATTAATGTCTCTTCAAAGGACCCACGATATATTAACAAGTTGTTGCGTCACCTTATTTATGAATTCCCATGGTTTCGCCTTAAACCATGGGAATTCATAAAAGAAAGTGAAAAGGGATTCCTTATTGGATCTAGGATCTAAGATTAAAACATTTTTTTCTTACTCTAACCACTTCAAGTGAGACTCTTTTCGCCCATCCAAGCTTCATGCGTTATTCCAATTAGTGGGACCAGCCACCAATTTTGAAGTTGGCATCAATTAAAAAGAGAAACAACAGATTTGTCCTTATTCTGTAAGAAAAAAACAACGTCAATGGTGTCATTGAAAACCATATCAACTAAAATGACTCTAGTCAGTTTTTCGTTATCTCGTGGTCATTCCAGGCTAAGTGGTAACCATCTTAAGCAACCTAGTAATGTTATTTTCATTTACTTATGCCTATAAACCCCCTTCACTGTTCACCACCACCATAGGAACACCCTTAGAATGATGAAATATATTCCCAGGTATTGTAGTCTAGAGCCAGATTTCTAGAATTAACTTATAACCTTTTAATTTGTCTCTATATACATTGCCCTTACCATAATTGGATCAGAATGCTTGAGACTATACAACTTCAAGCTATCTTCTTTACTAGGCAAGAGAATAGAGTTAGCAGTCTTATATAACTTCAAGTGGTCTAGAGTAACACAAGTCCAACAAAAGCAGTAAAGATTTTCTGGAGAGTAAGTCTCGGTATTCTGGTTTCAGTCAATGTACAAAAAGGGGGAGATTTTATTTAGAGGTGCAGTACACAACAAACCTCGATTAGCATTACATGCACTAACCGATACCCACTTCACAAACTTGCTATCATATCGGCCTAATCCCCACAACTCCCTAACTAAAACCACAAGAAAGCAATAGGTATAAGTGCCGGGTTGGGTACACTTGTTCTTCCTTGTTATAACTTATTCTCCAAAAAAACACATGCACTTTATCTTCCTTGAAAGGTCTTTTGTTATATTTTTAGAAATTAAACTCCTAATATTTTTATTTTTACTCATTCTTATTAATCCACAACACTCAAGCCCATCCCAGTCTTCAATTCCATCATGGCAGTCTTCTCATGTCTTAATTTCATTCTCAGAGGAAATAATATGGTTTCCTCCTTTGTTACCATACTGTCTAGTTACTACATATAAGAAAAGCGCAACCAAAAATATTAGTTGTTATTATGTTCCTTGTTTTTATCTCTTTTTGATCTGTTTTAACATTTGCTTTGAATTGTAGAGTTAGGTGGACATTGTACATGATAGTCCTAATAGTAGAATGGCATTGTCATCTTGTAATCAAATAAAACGAATGGTTATTCCAGGTATGAGAGCATACTGGACTATGAATCCACAAGGGGTTGTGAATGCAATAGCCAATAGAACTTTAGAACAACTTGTATAAGCAGAAAGTTAATTTTTTGCTTAATAGGGTGTTTGGATACCAAAAGCAGAAACACTTCTGTTTCTCCAAAAGTCAGAAGCAAAATGTTTTTTCTTCACAAAAAGTTAACTTTTTTACTTCCATAAGTCATTTTAAAGTTGCCCACCCAAACTAACTTCTGACTTTTTTGCTTCCAGAAATCAAAAAGTAACTTCTTAAGTGGTATCCAAACACCCTATAAACTTTTTGTGAAGCAAATTGTTTTTGCTTCTTACTTCAGGGATTGAATTCCGCTTCTAAATAAACAGAGGAACAATGTTTGGATACACCTTGAAAATTTGTTTTTTGACTTTTAGAAGCAAAAAAAATCAGAAGTTAGATTGTGAATCAAATTTCAAAACAACTTATAGAATCAAAAAAATCTACTTTTTGTGAAACAATCTTTTTGCTTCTGACCTCTGGAGAAGCAGAAATACTATTTCTTTTGGTATCCAAACACCCTTAAGCAGGTTTTAATTACCTATGTAAATTTTGGTTGAAAAATATATAAATTTTTAAATGTAAGATGTATTTACTAATAATTTCTTCGTATAATTTCATTTTGAGCGTGGTGCCGCCGGATTAAAAATTATTGCTAACTAATCTCGAACAGGGCCTACAAAACTGAAACCCCACGTGCGCAACCAAATATATCGGTTATAGAATGCAAAATTTACCAAATGCTTCACAGCTAGTGGACGGTTAAGATGTACAGAACATCAATGGTGCTGTCATCTCTCCTGTTTCACAGCACAAGTTTCCTTGGTCCCAACATTTTCTTTACAAATTCGAGCAGCAAGGAACAGTTGTTGTACCGACTTAATTGTATCACATCCATCCATCAATTTCCCGAGGAAGAAGATGAGACTACATACCACTTCACTCATCTCTGCTTGTTAAAATGATTTCGTTCTTTCGTATTATTTTTTTAAAGGAGAATTACATTATCTGTTGTTTTATAATTCAATCAATTTTATCTAACTTATCTTATCTATGATGGAAGACAATTGTATCTTAATTAGCCAGAAAACTTTAGTCAGCTCGCAACAGTCTGTGGAGGTTAATTTTCCTGGTTAAATTAGAATCTATAAGAATTATTTTGGACCTACCACTAAAAGTTTAAATAAGATCATATAAAATAAAAAATAAAAATTCTTTATCCAACTTTTTATTTTAGTAACTAATATGTTGGATTTGTGTTAATTAATTTAAATTTTAGTTAAATTAGTTGGTGATTAAAACTAGATTATAGTTAGGGTTAGATGGTAAGAATTAGAGTAGAGTTTTTTTTAAAAAAAAAATTGAAGAAGAAGGAGAAAAACTTGAGGAAAACTAGGGTTTTGGGGTTTTGGTAGCAAAGATCGATGAAATTTGATTGCATTGACGTATATTCTAGTGGTGAAGAAGAAGTGGGTGCATCCACGTATCGCAAATCAGATTATCGTGCTTTCGATCCGCACGATTTAGGGTTTTTATTGGACGAACAAGAACGTGTGAACCAAAGCATATATGATGATTTTTATTAAGGAAATGAAGATTCAACACAGAAAAACGGACATCTTAATGCTTCCAAACGTCAGGTATACGTTTTTAGGATCTCCAAACATGTATTTGTAGTCTACAATCTCCAAAAAGTAATTTTTTGTTTCAAATCTGACCTATTTTCTGGCCTTTGTATAACCCAGCATCGTTGGTTACAATGTCATTGTAACCAACGATTCTACCGCCTCTCAGAATTACGAACCAGAATCGTTGGTTATGGACATGAATAACGACCGATTCTGGTTCAGTTTTGGGGAATTGGTGGGTCAAATAATCGGTCGATGTGTGTTGATCTATATAATAATTCTAGTCGAAAAAGTGTCCAAAAGAACTGCTTTTTTGATGAATGCTAGAATCGTTACATAAATCATTTCACTTGTGACGATTCTATATTCAGGATTTTTTTCTTCCAAAATCAAGACTAGGTAGAATCGTTGGATGTGTATGGACCTAATGACCGATTTTTTGGAATCGTTCAACACGATTGTCACCTAACCACCAATTACATTGGCCTAATTTATCGATTTATATTGTAGATTATTCAAGCAGTCGACAACCAACCTATACCCGTGTCTCATACGGGGCCTAATACTTCTGCCCACTACCACAATGATTTGGTGTGGGGAAAGTAGGAGGATGCAAGGCAATGGTTTTTGGACAATGCATGAAGATCAAATATGCATTAGTCTTAGGCCGTCGTATGAGGCGTGATCGTTTGGAAATTGTTTGCGAGAGAAGTGGAAAGAAAGAAAGTCATCTGTCAAAGGACATATTGTATATGAAGAGGACGTCGAGGGTCTACACAAGTAAATCAAAGTCAAAGAAGCATGATTACCCGTTTAAGATTATAGTTAATAGAGTCAATGGTGTATATAAGCTTTTTAAAGTGAACAATGGTTGTCATAATCATAATTAATGTTGATCGAATTATTTGACAATTAAAGTAAGCCAGTTTTTCATTAATAGATAAATACTTAAAATTACATATTTATTTGAGATTAGGAGATATTTATTTCTCGGTGCGAGACGCAACTATCATGGCAGCTTTGAAATGATAAAACGACTCTCATCTCCATTTGGTAAATGCATCATGTGCCGTAAATTATCCCCTTTGTGCCTAGCGCGAAGCTCGTTCTACTTGATGCACAACTTCTTAACATGAAAGGTCGTTCTGCAAACATCATCGGTATTGTAATCATGGCGTGGACCCTTCCACTTTGTGTCCGGCTTGGGAACGTAAGGTCTACCAGATTCCAAAATATACCATTATCCCAATCTTCTTCGGGAATATCCATCACGATGTAATAATTCCTAATCCATTCGGTCTCATCCATAGCGGACTTTAACCTTCCCTTAGTTAAAATTGTTCATAACCTCGTTTCTTGCTTTCCTCTTTTTCCATGTAGTCATTGGTTTGCTTCTGTTGCATATCTCTTCTTCCATAACGCTTATTGATTTTGTAATTGGTGATGATGCTTGAGTATTTCGTTTGCATCTTCTGAGTATCTCTTCAGGCGAGTTGATAGTTGGTGATGGAATTGTTATTGCAAAAGAGATTTACTTTGAAGGAAGCAATCAATGTTGAGGAAGGATTTCTTTGAATGAAGTAGTGTATGATGGAGAATGAGCTATCCTATTTATATGCATAAAGGGGCAATGACTATATTTAAAAAAAAAATCAAAAAAATTTAAAAAATTAGATGTTCAACCTAAGTTTGACTATGTACAATGAAAAGTACCACGTAAGATATAATATAAACCTTAGTTCAGAGACAAATTAAACCTTATAGTCACTACGATCCAAACATGACAAGTCATTCTAATAAAATATAAACTATTGTTTTAGAAATAAATAAACATCCATAAACATAATAAATCATTTTTCAGCACCCTCTCACTTATTAGATGGATCAGCTTCAGCAACATCGACACGATCAACGGCTTCAACAGATTCCTCAACAGCTAATGTCTCATGAAACTCCCTCCACAAAACAATGTTTTCGGTTATGAGGGTTGCAATATTAATGACCTCGTCAAGCTCTTCCAAAGAGAGCTCTCCAAGAAGCCTTTTCACTTGCTCCATCTTTGTCTCTCTTCCAGACGAATAACCAAACTTATATATGCTTCACACAATAGGTGGCTCCGGCTTTCTATTCACATCATACTCACATATTTGTGTATAATCGCTTATACTCTTGCCTTTGTTCTCCATGCCTGCGAAAAATAAATTATAGAAAAAAATATAAGTATGGTTAAAGAGAAACAAAAATCAACAATCACTAATTCAATCAACAACAAAATCATTAAGGAAATAAAAGGAACTCAACATAATTGTTGTCTAATATAATATGTAGCCACTGATTCTAAGCATAAAAGTGTACATAAACCGAGTAAGAATGAATCATTTCTAGAATCGTTGGATTATACAATTCTTATCCAAAGATTCCCATCTCAGAGAAGTAAAAAAGATGACAAAGTAGAATCGTTGGATACATCAGTTCTTATCCAACGATTCCAATCTCAGAGAAGTAAAAAAAAATGGCAAAGTAGAATCGTTGGATACATAAGTTCTTATCCAACGATTTCATTCACAGAGAAGTTAAAAAAATGACAAGGTAGAATCGTTGGATATAACAGATGTATCCAACGATTCCCATGTGAGAAAAAGTAAAAAAAGTAAAAAGGTATAATCGTTGGATAAAACAGATCTCATCCAACGATTCTGGGCAAGGTAATTATCAAAGAGTAATATGGATTAGAATCGTTCGATGTGGATGTATCGTATCCAACGATTTCGACGCATGTTCTTCCTGATCACAAAGATCATACCAGAATCGTTGGATACGATGGACCAACATAGAACGATTCTGGTAAAAAATCAAAAATTTGATTCGATAAAAGTAAGATTAAAACACTTAGATCAGCAAAAATGCTATTAGAAGTATGGGTTATAGAGATTTACCTTGTAGATCGAGTGATTGGGAGATCCGAGATTTTTTTTAAAAAAAATTGGATTAGGGTTTTTAGGATTTGGAAAGCTTGATGGAAATAGATTTTTTTTTTTAGGGTTTTTGTTAGATTTGGAATGTAGTGAAAAAGGGAAAGATTTTTGTATTTATATATTGATTTAAATATTAGGGTTAATTAATAAGTTGAGAATAGTTTAATACGTTTGTTAATATCTAATTAAACACCCCTTATCCTTCTATCTAGTTGGGTGTAAAATTATGTAGGCCCAAAATAATTCCCGTAGGCCCCATTTTAGCCAGTTTAAGTCTAGTCAATATCATATTGTATTTGTAAATTTATACTCTCTCTGTTCCTCCTAAATTGAGCTTCTCGGCTTAAAATCTTGTTCCCTAAAATTGAATTATTTTATTAAATAAAACAATATTTCTAAAATTATCATTTTGATATTATTATTAGTATAAGAAATATATATACTTTGATAGTCATGTTTACATCTGTTGCATAGGTGTTTTAAAATGTTTTCTAACGATATAAAATTTATAAGACATAATATAGTTTGAGATATAAGTTATTTCTATATTTTACTACTTTGTTATTCTAAAAATAAGAAGCCTGATATAGGGGCTCCAACATTAATAGAGGGGCTCCAAGTGGAGGCGAGGTGACCCAATTTTACGATAAGGGATGTCCTAGGGGGTAAAGTTAAATGTCCATTTTACCCTTTACCAATAAAAAAAAGACAATTTTGTCCTTTAATTAAAATCTTTCCATCTCTTCTATATCTTCTCCTTCTCCATTTTAATCAAATTTCTTCATCGAATCAAAATTTTATCGCCGATTAAACTCCCAATTTCGTGATGAAGAATACTAATAAATGTGTAGAAAGTAGTAATGATGACAATCCGGATAAAACTAAACAAGCTAATGAGGATTTTGGGTTACAGAGGGAATTTACGGTTGGGTTCGAATGAAAAACCCAACCGTAACTGGTTTGTTCTTCATGTTACGGTTGGGTTCGAATGGAAACCCAACCGTAAATAATTTATTCTTCATATTACGGTTGGGTTATTAAATAAAACCCAACCGTAACTTTAAATGTAGGAGATGAAGATTCAATTAGGTTTTCAACCAAACCCAACCGTAACTAATCTTTAAACCCCAATTGTAAAATTAGATAAATATATTTTAAGATTTTTCATTTCTATCTTGTAGAGAATTGAAAGACGAAGCTAATCCCCAAAAAATGAGGTCAATCAGACATCGTATGAATGAGTTATGATCAAAACGATGAAATCTATTTGTATCCAGGAATATTTACGGTTGGGTTCGCCGATAAACCCAACCGTAAATTTGAGATTTTTGGGATTCAATGAGCCCAAATTTACGGTTGGGCTTATTGGCGAACCCAACCGTAACTATTCCTGGATACAAATAGAATTCACCGTTTTGATCATAACTCCTTCATACGATGTCCGATTGACCTTATTTTTTTTGGGTTAGCTTCGTCTTTCAATTCTATACAAGATAGAAATGAAAAATCTTAAAATATATTTATCTAATTTTACGATTGGGGTTTAAGATTAGTTACGGTTGAGTTTTGGCTTAAAACCCAACCGTAAGTCTGGGGAAGGTTTATTCTTCATATTACGGTTGAGTTTTTAGGCAGAACCCAACCGTAAATACATGTTGAAATTGTAATAAAAACTAACAGAATAAGTTACGGTAGGGTTTTAACCCAAAACCCAACCGTAAATTCTACTGGATACCACAAAATTGGATTCTCTAATTTGTGTGATTTTCAGTTTTTCTTTGTTTGAATGACCCAATTTACCTTCAACCTAGTTAAAATGATTGAATAAGTTCACTTTTTTGATTTTGAAACCCAAATTTGACCTTAAAACTCAATGCTCCAAGGGATGGCTTACGATTGGGTTTTAAGGCAAAACCCAACTGTAACTATAGGGAAAAAATGGTGTTCTTCATTTTTCTTCGACTTACGGTTGGTTTTCAAGGTAAAACCCAAGCGTAATTGGTTAATTCTTTATATTACCGTTGGGTTATTAAACAAACCCAACCGTAACTTCAAATGTAGGATATGAAGATTCAATTAAGATTTACGGTTAGGTTTTCAACCAAACCCAACTGTAACTAATCTTTAAACCCCAATTGTAAAATTAGATAAATATATTTTAAGATTTTTCATTTCTATCTTGTAGAGAATTGAAATACGAAGCTAACCCTCAAAAAATGAGGTCAATCGGACATCGTATGAAGGAGTTATGATCAAAACGGTGAAATCTATTTGTATCCAGGAATATTTATGGTTGGGTTCGCCAATAAACCCAACCGTAAATTTGAGATTTTTGGGCTTCATTGAGCCCAAATTTACGGTTGGGTTTATTGGCGAACCCAACCGTAAATATTCCTGAATACAAATAGATTTCACCGTTTTGATCATAACTCCTTCATACGATATCCGATTGACCTTATTTTTTTGGGTTAGATTCTTCTTTCAATTCTCTACAAGATAGAAATGAAAAATCTTAAAATCTATTTATCTAATTTTACGATTGAGGTTTAAAGATTAGTTATGGTTGGGTTTGGTTGAAAACCTAACCGTAAATTTGGCAAAAATAGTGTTCATCATTGTTCTTCAAGTTACGGTTGGGTTTGGTTGAAAACCCAACCGTAAATCTGGGAAAAAATGGTGTTCTTCGGTGTTTTAAGGTTATGGTTGGGTTCGACATGAAACCCAACCGTAAATTTCTCTGAATAACAAAAAATCCATCTTTCAAATCGTGATTTCATCAAATTTGAACCATAAAAAGATCAAGAGTTTAAGCTAGAGGTATACTCAATGCTACTATGGTTGATTGAATCAAAATCTAGGGTTAAAAAAAAACGACAAAATTTTCTTAAATTTCATCTAGTTTTTCTTCCCACAAAACACAAATTAAAAATAAATGAATTTGAATTCAATTTTTTAAGTACAAGATTATGTTAATTAATCATGATTAGTTTAATTTATTAATTAATTAGTGTAATTAAGATTAACTAATCAGGGGTGGTTTATGCATTGTAAAATTTTTATGGATAATGAGTTTTTGAGTTTTACTTCATAATGTCCCTATTTTATCTTATTATTGAAGTCCCTATGTTGATGTTGGAACCCTATATCAGGCTTCAAAAATAATTATAAAATATGTTTAAAGTATATTCTTTTCCTTCTTACCTTAATAAATTGTACAAACTTGAAGGAGCTGACTATGACTATGACTTGGATGAAGGGGCTGACTATGACTTGGACTTTGCTATCTTCCATTCTTCCTCCCTATACTCTACTTCTGTTTTCGCTGTTCATTCTGTTATTTTATTTTTATCTTACTAATAAAGTCTGCTCGCAGCTATTTCAAAACGAAAAAAAGTATAAGTAAATAAAACAAATTCAAAATATTCAATTATAGTATTAGCATTTTAGAAGAAAAAAAAGGGAAAAAACCCTAGAAATGCCCACTAAAATTAGTTCAAATTGTTCATTCATTTCTAAAAACCCTAATGCTCTATTTTGTCTCTTTCCCACTCACTCACTCTTGAGTACAGTTTTCTCTCTTTAAAAGGTCTTTAATGGCGACTTTTTGTTTTTTGAGATTCTCTCATTTCTTTTTTTCATAATTGAAGTCATCTTTAATTAATGGTGAACTGATTTTCTTTTCCTCTGAAAATTTCCCCAGTTTCATACTTTGATTTCTCTTCCCTACCTACTCTGTTCTGTTCTTCCTGTAAGTTCTTTAAACTTCTTTAAAGGTTCAGATCTGACAAAACCTTACAGGAGAAGAGAGTTATCTTTGTGTTTCTCCTCTGTTTTCACTCTTCTTCATTCAATTGCGTGTTCTGTTCTTGAATATACAAGTTGACAAGACTAAAATCTCCAACTTAAATTTTCTCCCTTTTCTGGAGGCAAAGTGATTCTTGGCTCAGCAAACGTACAAATAATGCAGGCCCTTGGGAGCCCTCTCAACAGAAGTGTTCATTTGATGGAAACCAGTTGCGGTGCTTTACTCAGAGAACTTCAGGTGGCCCTACCTTTCCTCTATCATTTTTACTTCTAACAATCATCATTAGACCCTCTCTCTCTCACTCATCATGTTTCTTTCTTCTTGAAATTTTGTCTGTTTTTATGGGAAAGAACAAAGGTTTTGTATATATGGTGTTTCTACCCACTTTTCGTTACCATAATAAAAAGACCATTAGTTATATGATCAAGATGAAATTCTACCTGTTCCTGTAAATTCTTTGGAAAGAAATTAAATAAACACAAGAAAAAGATGTAATATTAGTTCAAAGAATTTCTTTCTTCATGGGAGTTCCTGAGAAGACTTCATATGTAAAAAATTTTGGTCCTTTTCATATATATGTTATTTTTTAAAATAAAAAGCTCTTAACTTTTGTTTTCCTTTGTACTATATGAAATGAACAGAGGCTGAGTTTTTAACCTATTAGCATTATTGATTCGATATTTAAAATTCCTAAGTTGCTGTGGGTTAATTTGTGTGTAATTCAGAATATATGGCATGAGATGGGTGAGAGTGAAGCGGACAAGGACCGTATGTTAATGGAACTTGAAAGAGATTGTCTAGAATTGTACAGAAGAAAAGTTGAGGAGGCAAGCAACGCCAAGGCAGGCCTTCATCAGTCTGTTGCGGCAAAGGAAGCTGAACTAGCTATACTCATGGCTTCTCTTGGAGAAGTTAATCTTCATTCTCGGGTATATGACCAATCTCTCAAGAAAGATAAACATATGATTTTGCTTCTTTACTTGTCTGTTTCACTAATTGAACCAACCACCTCTGCTTTATTTGCATGGCTGGCACCATCATTTTATGTGTTTCTTTTCAAGGTTGGTGTCTCTATTGGAGGATTGCCAACTCATTTTAGTGCTGTTGTACGTTGTCATAATATATAGTTGGTGACAAGTATAATCAGTATTTCCTATTCAGCTTTATTTGGTTACTGTATATGGGTTAGTAGTGAAATATGAATCCGAACAACAAATAGTAAATGCTAAAGATATTGAAGGAGGAAGTTGTAATATCGGCATAAGATTATATTTGCTAGGTTTGGAGTTGACGTCTTACCTAAGGCAGCACTTAGGTTATATACAAGTTGAATTCGCCGTGATTGAAGACAGTCTGACCATATATAGTCTGAGCATGCCATTGTTTAATTACAACCTAGTTTGTTGGGGTTCTGTTGGATATTTCTTGTATTGCAAAATTAACTTATAAGTGTACGTGATAGTAGGAGAGTATGTCCAATTCCGAAGCAAGATATTGATAGTTATGCTGAGGATATGAGTGATATTAAGACTTTACCCTGTCAGATATCAGTATATGTGCCCCAGACCTTTTTCCAACATTTAGGTTGGACGTATTTAGATATTGATGTATTAGGTTTTTTGCATCAGTAAGCATACTCCATCTCACACCTTTCGTATATGGTTTTAGAAAATGTGCAAGGTGTACGCCTCGAGGCGTATCGATTGTATGATAGTCAATATCAATGACATTATTATCTCTCATCAGTTGCAGAGTAACCTTAGAGGTCAGTGTACCAGGAAAATTACAGTACTGGTCTGGTTGTGTTGCCCTGCCTCTGCATGTAATTGTCGGTTTGACTGGGGTATATTCATTAAAGTAGTTTTCACATATTGCCTCAACCATTTCTTTATTTTCCTTGGTGTAGACGACTCTAGTAAGATTCTCAATTTCTTATTTAGTCATTACTTGTACTTGTACTTGTAGTGTAGGTTCTTCAGCTTTGGGTGTTCCAGCTTCAGTTGTTGCCAAATGGGATTTAACTTCTAATAGTTTAAAATGTTTGGATGCATTGACTACTGTATATTCCAGCCAGCTACTGATATTTTTCGAAAATGCAGATCCAAGCAGATAAAAGGTCAACATCGTTGAAAGATCAGCTGTCATCCATCACACCGCTATTAAAAGATCTGAGAATAGAAAAAGATGAAAGAATGAAACAATTTAGCGAGATAAAGGCACAGATTCAGATGATCAATGGAGAAATTTCAGAATATAGTCATCTCAATGGTACTACTACAGGTTCTGCAGCTGATTTGGCCGAACAAGATTTATCCGTTAGAAAGCTAAATGAATATCAAGCAAATCTTCTTGCACTACAGAAGGAAAAGGTAAGTGTGATTAGAAGTGAATTTGGTATTAAGTGCTTAGCTTTTATTAGTTCTTCATCACCATTGTACTTGTACTGTTTCTGCAGTCTGACCGTCTACGTAAAGTTCTAGATTATGTAAATGAAGTGCATACTCTATGTGGTGTGCTTGGATTGGATTTCGGAAAGACTGTGAGTCAAGTACATCCAAGCTTAAATGAGGTAGGTCCTGGAAATTCAACAAACATCAGTAATCAAACATTAGAAGGTCTGGACCAGGCAATTGTCAAGTTAAAACAGGAAAGAAGAACTCGCATTCACAAGGTAAAGCACATTTTTTTCCTAATTTGTGCTTGGTGTGCTATCTGTAAGGTTATTCAAATGCCAACATCCGATGCAGTTGAAAGCTGTCATGGCATCACTTTCGGAACTGTGGAACTTGATGGATTCACCAAAAGAGGAAAGGAGTCGATTCAGGATGACTTTGTTCATTCTTGGCATGTCAGAAGCACAAATTACAGAATCTGGTGTTCTTTCAGTAGACATTATTGAGGAGGTTTGCATTTTTATCCCCATGTGCTTTTGCATGCTTTTGAACAGATAGATCAAACTTATTCTCTTTACAGGCAGCTGCAGAGGTGGAGCGTCTCACTAAACTGAAAGCTAGCAGAATGAAGGAACTAGTTATAAAACGGAGGTTAGAGTTGGAGGATATATGCAGAAGAGCACATATTGAGCCTGATACAAGCACTTCTACTGAGAAGACTACTGCAATGATAGACTCCGGTATGGGCTTGTTGACTATAGACTTTGGCTACAGTATAGCGAAATGATTATGTTCCTATGATTATGGTACTTAAATGCTGATCTCTCTGTATCTCTCTCTATTTATCCAGGTCTTGTAGATCCTTCTGAACTTCTTGCTAACATTGAAGGACAGGTAACAAAAGCAAAAGACGAAGCTGGGAACAGAAAAGAAATAATGGAGAAAATAGATAGATGGCTCTCAGCTTGTGATGAAGAAAGATGGCTTGAAGACTATAACCAAGTAAGTTCCGTTAGCTATATTTGTCATATATAGCCATGTGAGATGACAAGGAATTGTCATTCTACATTTAGTATAAACAGAATGTGGGACTTGATATACTATTTCCAAGTAAAGCAATTTTAAGTGTATGGTTTCGCTTTGCGGTTCATAATTTCTCTAGGTGTTAAAGCATCTGAATGCCTATTATTATGCTTAGAAAATTTGTATTGGTTTTTCAGGATGACAACCGGTATAGTGCTGGAAGAGGTGCACACATAAATCTTAAACGTGCTGAACGAGCTCGAGTGACTGTTACCAAAATCCCAGGTTTGTTATTTTCTAGAGATAGTCATATTTAGGGGGCTCCACTAGTTTTTCTGCAACTCCTAACATGTTACTCATCTCCAGCACTAGTTGACAGTTTAATCAACAAAACCTTATCCTGGGAAAATGAAAGAAGATCAATGTTTCTATATGATGGAGTGAGTTTCTTGTTGCCTGCGTTCTCTCTTCCTGCTGTTTAAGCTTGTAATCTAATAATGTTTTTTGCTCATAAAACTTCACAGATTCGACTAGTGGCGATGTTGGAAGATTATAAAATAAACAGACAACATAAAGAAGAGGAGAAAAGGCGATATCGGGTATTGCTCTGGTTACATTTTAGACCCATATTCTCTCCTGTAAGGGTTGATACTAAACCGTCCATTGAACCCGTCCTCTTTTTACAGGATCAGAAAAAGTTACAAGACCTGCTTCTTACAGAGAAGGAATCTATGTATGGATCTAAACCTAGCCCAAGAAGAACTAACAGCTTCAGGCAAGCAAATGGATACCGTACAATTGGAAATGGATCTATGCCTGCCACACATAGACGACTCTCTGTTGGTAGTGCCACTCCTGAGCTCCTCACACCTTGTTCCCGATCTGGGCGTCATAATGGAAATTTCAAGGAAATGAGGAGGATGACAACTGTTCCACTGAACTTTGTCTCAGTTTCCAAAGAAGATACAATGTCCTATGCATCAATCTGTGGTTCTGAGCCAGGCTCTCCTCCTCTGGGCTAAATGCATCTACATATGTGGGTAAAGTGCCTCCTTAACTTGATCATATTTTCTGTGAATCATTTTAATGCTTTCCAGTCTCGAGTATCATTGGAAAAACTATCCAGTGTGGACAAGCACTGGCGGTTGGAATGACTGGACTCCGACTCGGGTGTCATTTACCTCAGATTCCAATTCATGTCCGGTGATTCCGGGCTGATTTAGGTCGGGGCAAAATACAAATTGCCTCTCTAAAGGACTGCTTTGTTGATTGTTTGACTCCTTCAAACCAGTAGAATACATCCTTCAATTTCCCAAGCTACACATGGATCTATTTGACCCATATATGATAACACATTCGCCTTTCCAATTTTAATATTTCTTAGAGAACCTGCTTTGAGTGCTCTGATTTACCCAGTAGTGCTCCCTTTACTAGCCAACCTGTGAGTTATATTAGTATGTATTACAGTTTTTCGCTCTTTACTAGCTAAGCTGTGAAATTATATTAGTATCTATTACAATTGTTCACTCATTTCTGCAGGAGTACTAATATGAACACGAAACTACACTTCAGAGATAGAAGAAAGAATGTACTTGATTGGAGTAGTAAAGACAGCTTTGTGAATAGGAACAAGATTGTAGGCTAGTGTTTGGTTGTGAATTTGTGGTGCATCAATTTGAGGAAACGTTTCACTCAAAAGCAGCATGGCCACATACTGAATTGAGTTGATAGTTTGAAGGTGATGGATTTCATTTGGGCTAATTATATACTCTAGGTGTTTGTTGTATTGTACTGACTAAGCATGTCTAACCGTGGTTTTGTTTTCTGTGATGTGTTGCACTACGATTAATGTAAATAAAAAATGTATTACATTGTGCAGGTAACTCGTCTTTGTATTTTTTTTAAGCATATCTAACCCCTGCAAAATTTGCAAGACTATCTAGGAACCATATTAATTCACTGTATTGTGTATTGTTTTCTTCTGTTCACTATGAAAATGTCTGTGTATGACATCCACTTAGAAACATGCAGTAAAGCAAGTGTGAAAAGTAATAACAGAGTATGCAAAGAATGAACTTCGTAAGAATCATTACTCCGATACAATTGTGGTGTACACGTACCTTTCATCGACTTCTGTTTGTCCAACTTACACCCCGTTTGTTTTCTCCTGATTCACCATCTAAATCTAACTCGGTTTATGATTTTGTCCGATCTGAGTTAGACCGTTTGTTTTTTAGTTTGAGTCAGATTTGACTCGTTACTTGAGTCAGATCTAATCCCCGACTTGATCTGTTTGGGTCAGGGAATAAAATACTTTTTGATTTATAGGACCAATCCAGTAACTCACATATTTTTGAGTCAGTTAAGTTAAATCTAATTCAAAAAATAAAAACATTAAGTCAGATCCAGAAGAAAAAAAATAAATACGATCTTACTTTTACCGGTGATTTGAAGTCCGCTTTAGTGCTAAAAGCTATTCCGTCATCTATTATATTAGGCCAAGCACTAAGGTAGAGTATTTTGCATAGAAAATCCGGTTGAAAATTAAAAGCTGGGGCTACAATCCCATGACATCCGATGTAAGATTTTAACAGCTGTACAAAAAGAGCTCACAGAATCCAGGTAAGCGTAGAACGACTGTTTCAGTGTTTTGACAATTAATTCTGCACTAGTAATCGTAATATGTAAAACCCTAATTCAATCTACCACCATTATGGTAGATTAATGGGAAATTTATTCATAGGTCCATTATTCATATAGTTATTTGTTATTAGGTCCATCCATATTATAAGTTTAACCGGAGGTCTATAATACTTTAAAACAATGAAAAAGACCAAACACGCCCTCCCACCCAAACGTGTGAAGCCTACATGGATCAACACAAATACAACCGTTAAACCGCATTTAATCAGTTTTTCTTCGCCATTCTCCGACTCTCCTCTCTTTTTCTCATCTTCTAAACTGAAAAACAGGATTCAGTTTTGAATTCTCATAGAATTTCGAAAATCTTATAAACAAGCTTTCTACTTATTCGTTACAAAGTCTTCAAAATCATCTTATTTTCAGTTACATCAACCAATCAACTCAAAACTCTAAAATTGAAACTTGATTTTCAGTTATTTCAAAATCTTAGTCAATCTGTTTGTCATCATCAGTTCCTAAACAATCGAAGCCAGTAGAAATCATACTACACATATACAACAACTGCGTCTCTCACAAAAACTACAAAAAAAAAAAACTATTCTAAATTCAACAAAGCAGATGAACAATGGTTGAAACTATAGGAAAAAGTAGTAGAAAAGCACAAAAAAAAGTTGTACCAAAAGATGTTGATGTTCGAAGACATAAGAAAGTATTAAGACCAAAATGTAAGTAGTCAAAACTCTTTGTTTATTTCTTAACAACATTAATTGAAAAAAGAAATTATGGTGAAGTATCTAATCCAACATGCATCTAGAGCCACACACAAACTCTCAGATTGATAAAAATAATTTGTATTAATTGAGTGAGAACGCTTGCCTCAAATCAAATTTCTTCAAACTGAGTAGACAAATTCTTCCACCCATTTTGAAAAGCCAACCATCGTGAACTCCATTCAGCTCACTAATTTTGAAAAGCCAACTCAGTAAAACCATCACTCCGTTCATCTCACTGGTTTCGTGATTTAAATCATAGTTTTGTTATTCCTATATGGGGGAATAATCACCCGGAAGAAAAGGGAAAGGAAAAAGAAGAAGGTGAAAAAGAAGAGAAGTTTTTATGTTGTTCTCCAGATTCATTTTCTTGTTTTCATCACTATTGAAGAAAAAGACTAACATGCCCCATAGATGCTCATGGAAAACATGTGTCCAACATGCTCAAAATACTTGGTGTCTACTAGTCCTGCACATTAATACTGCTAAGGGATAACCAAAGAGTGTTAAGGCTCTTGAGTATTGGAATTCAGGCACTCTAAGGGTTTGGCTAAGGCAGACTCTTTATTTAGGCACCAAGACTTATTATACAGGCAGCCTAGAAATACTTGAATATTAGAGTTGTATGCACTCTAAGTGCAGACTTCAGATAATGGGTTTAATTAAACACGAGAAAAATGTTTGGGGTCTCACACCATCAACCCATTAAAAGAACTTCGTCCCGAAGTTCAAAATAAAATGAGAAGTAAAGAGGCTTACCTGTAATCAACCGCACGAGTAGAAGATTTGTGAGTTCCAAATGCACAATCCCGTTAGAAGTTAAGAATACCTGTAGTCGGATTCCCATGAAGAATCGCTGACGAGTCCAACACCCACAGTCCCGTGTAAACCGGAACTACTCTGATATCAACTGTGACAGACCAGATTTTTTTTTTTTTTGCTTCCAATTGGTCGGGTTTCGGTCTATTAGGCCAGCTCCAACTTCCCGATACGCCACTCGAGAAACCGAACTTTTAAATTTATTCTGACCAATTCGATTTGTCAAGCAATTATTCACTGATTTATCCCATACTTCTTTATAAGCTAGCAAGCATTACTTTTAAACGGGTGAGGAATGGCCAGTGCCAATGTCAGGGTAGTCGGGTACCAGCCACCGTTACAACTAACGGTCTTCTGGGTAGCCATCCGTAGATGAGAGCCAATTAAGGCCTGAATATTATGTCCAATGCCAATATCAGGGTAGTCGGATACCAGCCACCGTTATAGCTAACGGTCTTCCGGGTAGCCACCCGTAGGTGGGAGCCCCAGTGGGCCTGACAACTCATAGTACTAGGACAAGCTCAACCGACTATATTTTTCAAATGATATGAACTACTCAAAAGAGTTAGTAATCATTTCCAGATGGATGGTATGAACTTCAATTATAGGAAATAACCAACCCTTCTCAGATGATAAGAATTGCCTCTAAATGGCAACAACCATATCCAAGTCTTTTTTGGTGATATGAATTGGCATCCAACAATCACCCTTCATTTCTCATTAGATGATATGAACAACCTCCAAGAAATTGCAATCATCTCTCAAGGTAGTATGAACATCCAGTACTACAACTACCTCATACTACCAAGGTTACAATCATCTCCGAATGGATGGTATGAACTGCCAGGCAGCAACCAACCCTTTCCCCATATGAACAACCTTTAACAGTTGTGCTGAACCGCATAACGACTGCCTACGTACCCTCTCCGTAGCTCGAAGGCATCAAGAACGACCGTAGTTCGTCTTTCTTTGGTTTAGCTAGTATGAGTTGTATGAACTGCTTGTCGTAGCAGCAACAATCTCTAAGATAATATGAATTGCTTACCCAAGGCAGTAACTATCTCTAGATATAGCAGTAAATTAGATAATATGGATAGTATGAGTTGCATAGCAACAACTATCCCTAGCACATCCCATCACCAACAATCACCTTGGCGACTATCCATTGACGAACAAGATACCATCATCTATGTTTGTACCTGTTCCTGCAACTTAAAATCAACAATACAAATACCAGAATTTGTTTCCGTTTGAACTGTAAGTAATTGTACCTGTCACGGGACTGTAAGTATGGAACTGTAAATATCAGAATATGTATTAATACAAATACCGTATGCAAAAGTTAAATTACTGTGACTAGTAATAACCTTCATCAGCACAAATGGAGACACATCAATAACTAGCCCAGCAAGCACAAATTCTCAAGTTTTTATTTTACACGCAGGCTGGCATCAAGGTAAAACTGACTCGTAAAAGACCATCTGAAGTTAAGTTACTAGAGGTCCTACCACTATACTAGAAGAAAAAGTAATTTATTATCTATATTTGAAAGTGTATATGATCTGCACTTTAGTTTAAGAGTAGAGGTGTTAACTTTGTTTTAATTAAAACAAAACACAGGTGGAAGAAGAGACTGAAATACAAAGAGAATCAAGGAAAATAAATGAGAGGCTTGAGCAAAATGAAAAGAGGATACAAAGAGAAGCACCAATTCTCGCGCGAAAGGTCCTTGAACGAATGGCTAAGGTAAAAAACTAATTATTTTGAAAGTGCATATAGGCTGTACTGGGAAAACTAACTATAAGGATAGTATGATTTGGGAGTGCATACTGACTATACTATCGATATAGTTAGTTAGGTAGTTACATTTGAAAATATATATAAGCTACACTCTGGATATATACTATGATAAAACATAAAAAAAAAGAAGCTGTGCAGAATGACTATACTTGGTGAATTGTTAAAACAACATTATGCATATCCTATACTAACTTAAATTTATTTTTCGTTTTTAAAAAAATACAAGAAGATGCAGAGATACACAATTGAAGAAGCAGGAAGAAATTGTTCAAAAGAAAGTCCAAGATAAATTGATAGCCCATGTAGATGCTCAATCAGCATCTCAGATAGAAGATAAAAAAACCACTTGCTATTAGAAATAAAAAAGAAATTTCTGATAAGAAGAAGCAGAATAAGGATGTAGTCTCAAGTGTGGTCCATGATGTAGTGACTCGAAAAGATAGACAAGCCAAGACACTTGGACCAATGTATGACAGTGGAAGCAAGTTTTTTGACAAAGCTGCAAAAAAGACCAACCCAAAAACGCAAGAAAAGAAACAAGTTGAACAAAAAGAAACACAAAGAGTACCAAAGACAGAGAAGCCGAAAGAAAAAGAAAAAGCAGATCCAAAGGTAAAACCATATAAAAGGAAAGATAAATAATTGTCAAATGAAAGACAACCCCACAAGAAAAAAAACAACAAGAAGTAAGTGACCCTAATAGGTTGAAGGAACTTAAATACTCGCCATTCTTTGAGAAGCTGAGTCCAGCGCAAGTACAAGTTCTGTATCCATACTTCGATAATGCGTCAATTGTGTAAGTCTCCATAATTATATCTCTAACTAATATATCAATTATAGTATACACATATAACTAGAAAACTTTTCATTATTTTGACATTGCAGGTCAACTCCATGGAGAGTGAAACTTGAATATGTTAGTTAATTGTGTATATTTGCCAAGACAATTGAGTCGTTGTTACACAATTGCTTGGAAGCAGATTTGCTTTGATACACTGTGTACAAGATAAAAGAAGCTTCTCGCAAGGATCAAACTAATATTGATGCAAAAAAAAAGTACCATCCAACATTGTATATTGAAGCAGATGCTTGGGTGAGTTTTGTTCTTGATTAAATTTTCCTTTTCCAAAAATGAAAATGAAAAAACTATTTACTTTTGGAAAGTGCATATAGGCTACACTGCAAAAAAAAAAAAACTAGATATTTAAGTGGGGTTGAAGAGTGTAGATAGGCTATGCACACAAATAAGTAGTTAGTTTGGTAGGTAAATTTGATAGTATATATAGACTATACTCATACTAACTTAGAGAAAAATTATTTTACTTTCCAGGTGCATGTCCACAAGCCTCATATTATGCCTGGGGAAGACAAGAATGCTATTGATACTTCAATCATGGGCATGGAAAAAAGCGTCAACATGATTTTATCTCTATGTGTCATGGAGAAGGGCTTGGAAATCATTGGACCTTGATGGTAGTCTACTTCAAAGATATGCACTTTATTCGCTACAACTCTTTGGAAGCCAACAAGGATGTATACAAAGATAATGCAACAAAAAAAGCCAAATACTGCTTCAAAGTCATCAACAACTTCTTGGATATACACAAAAGAAAACCAGTGAAGAAAGTTGTGTTGTTTGAATACCCAACACCTCAACAAGGGAGCGCACCAGACTTCCTATTATATGTCATATCATGAAGAAATTTTCCAAGTTTAACCCCCAAGAAGATGTTGAATCAAGCTTGGGAGATGAAGAAGAACTAAGAACGAAGATACAGAACAAGAGAGTTTCTTTGGCATGCAAGTTGATGACAACAAAACTCCCCGAAGAGAGTTGGAAACCGTCTCACAAAACTGATTACTTCAGTAAGCTTAGTGTTGAGTGACAAAATTTCTTCATACTCTTGATATTGTTGTCTTGTTTTCTCTTTATACTTCATTATATATAGGATATACTGGTATTAACTATTTATTTTTTTTATTTTTGATGAACCCTTTGATAGTATATATAGACTATACTAGCACACAGTTTTATTTATGGTGGAATTTTTAATAGTGCAGGTTGTCTATACTCTGAAAACAAATATGATCTTTTTTGGCAGTGTATATTATTTAGCTCTATATTTGAAAAAAATTATGACATGTCTGACTATATAATGTGATTAGTACACTTGAAAAGACAAGACTAGTACTACACTTGACAGTTTAAGTGATTAGTGTAGAATCTGAAAATATTAGACCTTAGGTAAATAAGCTAAGCATGGGTCTGACCATATTCTCATTTCTCATTGTAGAATGTGAAAAGAATATACCTAAACTGGACAGGAAGTAAGGGGAGAAAACTAGGCGTGTATTAAAAAACAGCTTGGCATTAAAAGAAGGAATTAAATGTCTTCATCAGGGTTTCCAGATTTTGCTATAAAATCAAACACAAGGTTAATAAGAGAATACAGTTAGAAGGAGTCATAGAATAAGAAGGAGAATAACAAGGAGTCATAGAATACATTTAAAAGGAGTCAGATAAAATATCTAGGGTTGAGAGTTTACAAAAGGTTTAAGATGAAGAGAATTTGCAAACATAGAAGAGCTCCAAAGGATTTCACAGTGTCAAGAACTGATATAGTCCGTTGTAAAAAAGGGAAGTTACATCGCATACACTTCTACATATATCCAATACACAATCGAGAAGCCTTCATGGACAGAGATGCGACAGAAAAATTGTCTCGTTGTAATGAAGATAAAGCTGCAGCGGCTCGTCCAAGAACACCATGGGGAGAACTGAAAATAGAGGAAAGAATGTTTCTTACTCAGGATGAGTATCCTCAGGGGTTGGATTTAGTTTATGTAGATTATATGGCTGCAGCTTATCGTCCTCCACCTTTGTAATTCTTTTTTTCTAGAATTTTAATCTGTTTTTCTTATGTTTTTAAATTAATGTTATGTGTTTTTAATTTGAAGAAATGATATGTTTATTTCTAATTTCGTTTAAATTACAATTTGTAGCTTAATTTTTAGAAATCACTATGAAATACAAACACAAACACAAACACAAACACAAACACAAACAATACTTATAAAACATCCAGAAGAGAGTATATATAGGCTATACTGGTCTAAGTAAACTATCTATCTCCAAACTCCAAAATACAAAACTTGAAGAATTTTTATAATGAAAAGTAGACTCCTATACTAAAAAGGCACTATAAAATATAAATACAAACTACACTTTCAAGAGTATATATAGGCTATACTCTTACAAAGTCTGTGTACCTATGTGCATGTATCTAAGCCCTAGATCTGTAATGGTAAACCCTTTTGGTTAAGAACCATTTGATAGTATATATAGGATACATTGGTAATAACTCTGTGTGCCTAGGTTCCATGCATCTAAGCCCTAGATCTGTAATGGTGAATCCTTTTGGTAAGAACCATTTGATAATATAAATAGGCTATACTCTTACAAAGTGTGTGTATCTATGTGCATGTATCTAAGCCCTAGATCTAGAATGGTGAACCCTTTTGGGTAAAAACCATTTGATAGTATAGATAGGCTATACTCGTATTTACTGCAAAAAAACATATATAAACTACCAATCAAAATGATTATAAATTTGTTATACTATAAGGAACTATGCAAAAAATTTAACAGAAATCTCATAAAAAGAGAAGAATTTCGATGTTGAATGTACGCGTATATACTGCCTACACTGAAAAATGCACCAAAAATATAAAAACTGAATGAAAAAGAATCTAAGTAAACTATCTCCAAACTCCAAAGAAAATATAGTGCAGAATTTCTATACTGAAGTAAGTATATATTACATATACTGAAGAGCCACTATGAAACTGCAAATCGAATAACACAGCTTCATGGGTAGGAAGGGATGACAGTGCAACTTGCTTTGTTATGGTGAGTTTTAACACCACAGTTTGAACATGTAACTGACTTCTTAGCCCTCTCCATGCACTTTTAATATGGTTGACCTTTGGTCAACCTGGTGGAGGCCTCACAATAAGTGGAAAAATCTCATCTTCATCCTCATACTCGTCAGGCCTGTCGTACTTTGGAACGGGTCTGATGGAAAGTGAGTGTAGTTCGCGGAAAGCAACAACTGTGAAGTAGGATCGGATGTAATCCACGTATCGATCGCGTTTTGCAGAATTAACGGTGGTTGCATGAGAGCATGGAAAACCATACACACCATCTTTGCAAGTACTTATCTCCAAGTCCACGGAATGAGACCTTCACTGTGTGTATTCACATATATTTAAAATCAAAAGCAAAGTGAACATATACTGAACAATATAGTATATATGCACTGTTATATAAAAGCACTACTAAATATATATTGGACAATATATTTTATATGCACTGTAAGGTCTGATGTAAGATCATCAGTGAAAAAAAAGGGGGAAAAGTGGCATTACTAGACTAATATAAACACATTATTCCATATTCTATATGCACGAATTGTGTTTAAACATATTTATGTTATTTTATTACATTTTTATGACATTACTATACTTATATAAACAATATAATCTATATATACCAGTTGATAAAACACAGGAAAAGTAAAACAAAAAAGAAAACTGATCTTGGAGAATGAACTTCGTAGATATTATCGGCAGACTGACTAACATCCCTGATACGACCCATTTGAATGTGCTCTTCAAGCAAGGCTTCATTGATAAGTGCATAATTTACATATTTTAAGTATCATTTCCTTATACTTATTTGCTAGATTTTTTGTGAATTACTGTGTATTATTATTACTTTTGTAGTTCATGTGTTTTATTAGGTTACATCTCTGAAAGAAGTGAAATTGAGCTCTACAAAGAAGAATTGTTAAAGACCCACCGGAACTCAGTCTATTCCAGGATTTCTACCCGTCATCTTGTAGATAATTGAAAGGCGAAGCCAACGCAAAAAGAATGAGGTCATTCTGAGTTCGTATGAAGAAGTTATGAGTAAAACCGTGAAACCAAATTGAATTTGTTATCTGTTGAGCCTTATTGGGCCTGCGTGGAAGAGAAATAAGAGCTAGGAATTACTATATAATCCTATATTAGAGACCGGTTTAACCCCTAATCCTACCATCAAAAACCCGGACTAGTTTTCTTACTCGCGCGTCCAAATCACGTGAAGACAATGAAAAACAGATTTCAATATCCCATAGATACCCCTCTCTTGTACGAACTATAAATGTAGCCAAAATCAAAAATTCCAAAAAAAATTCGGCAATCGTCAGCTCACAGATATTTCTTCTCTTTCTGCTTCAGTTGGTGTTTTTCAGTTTTAGGAGTTCGATTTAAAATCTCCAGGTATTTTTCTTTAATCTTCTTCTCTGTTCTTATATTTGTTGTTTATGCTTTGTTCTGTTTTTGTTTTTTTAACTGAAATCCTGATAATCAACTTGATTTCATGTTTTTGTTTGTTTTCTTACACTGAAATCCCGATGATTAACGTTTTCTATGATGTAGATTTTGTTGAATTTCATGATCGATCTCGTTTTTGTTTGTGTTTTAGTTTTTCTGTTCATCTTTGAAACTGATTTTGTAATCGTTCTATTTTGTTCATTAGATCGTCGTATTCAGTGTTTTTACATGTTGTTTGATAATATGTTTTATTTAGTTTTCTTTTATTTTTTCAGGGAATCATGATTTTTGTTCTTTCTTCTGGATGTTTTGAATGATTCTTCAGTACATATTAATACGTACTTTTTTTCTATACTTTTCGATATATACTGTTTTTATAGTTTACCATTTTTGAATCAGTACATATTTGTTTGCATTGTTTGTCTGTTATATGTGTATCTATAATATGTGTGATACTTCTAAAATAGTATATATTATGTTGCATTTTAGATTTAGTATTCCTATCATCTTAAAATATATGTTTTGATTTTTGTGTTTTGTGTTATTTTATTTGGATCGCATTTCTTCAGGTTCAACATGTCAGGTGTTGGTTCTAATCCAAATAGCTTTTGCTACTCTCATGTATACCACAAGCAACACCACATTACATATTTGGTTACGTTATCTTCGACTTTGGAAGATTTGAAGTTTACTATTTGTAAAGCGTGGAGCTGGTTGACTCCATCAACTATTGTTGTTAATTATGTTGAAAATGGAGTGAAAGTCCCTGTCCGTGCTGATGTATCTATTCAAGGTCTTGCTGCATTACATTTTACGAAGAATTCAGATTTCTTTGAGTTGCATGTTAATGTTGTCTTATCCTGTGCATATAATTCTTTGAGAAGTGCTGATCTTGACAACAGTGCTGAGTTGGTTTTGAGTGCTAGGAACAATTGTTTGAAAGATTCTAAAGAGGTTGCAAGTGTTCTTTTTCCTGATGGTTGGGAAAATATTTTTGAAGATAAAAACCATCTCTTCCATGGTGGTGTTGAGGCTGTTCGGTTAGCATGTGAAGAATATTGTTTGAGGACTGGATATAAGGTTAAAAAATTAAAGAATGACCTTGAGAGATTCATAGTCAGTTGCAGCAATGACTGTTCCTCTTGGATGCTTCACGCGGTTGCCATGAATGGGTCTTTGGATGTGTTTAAGATAAAGTATTACGTGGGTAGACACAATTGTGGTGCTGGTTATAGGTTGAGGAGTCCAACTGTTTCGAGGAAGCTTGTAAATCATTTAGTTCATGAGCGTGTCAAGCACAACCCTCTTATAAAGCCGCAAGAGATTATGGATTATATTAAAGTTGGTGGAGGGATCAACATCAAGTATCACCACGTATATCATGCACTAGAGTTATAGCATGAAATGATTTTTGGTGACGATGTAAAGTCATACATTGATGTTGCTTGGTGGGTCACTGCTGTTCGGGAAACCAACCCAGGGTCTTATATTGATTTTGATTTCAACGACGTAACAAAGAGATTCCACAGACTTTTTATTTACTTTGGAGCTTGTAGAGAGGGTTATAAACTTTGTCGTCCAATGATCTTTTGTGATGCGATATTTCTTACGGGAGGTTTAAAAGAGGTCTAATGGCTGATACATGTCTTAACGGAAATCAATGTAACTTTTTTATATGGTACATATTTTTGATATGTATATGTTTTTATGTACTTTAGGATCATACACATCATACATAAAGTACATATTGATATACACTGCAGGTATAACATATTTTTAAATGTGCAGACATGAAGTACATATTGATATAGTTTTTTATATTTGTTTTCCAGGTTTTTATCCTTTTGCATATGCATTAGTTCCTGGCAAAGATAATGATAATTGGCATTGGTTTATGGAAAATCTTAAAAAAGTTGTGGACCATCGTCACATCACCTTTTTGACTGACCGAGGTGAAGGTTTGTTGAATGCAATTCCTGAAGTTTTCCCTGATTCTTATCATAGCTATTGTTTTTTCCACTTGACAAAGAACTTACCCATCAGTAAGGCTGATGAAAAATATAAAGAAGTGATGGATTGTTTCCAAAAAGAAACATATGCGCTTTCTCCAGCAAGATATGAAGAAGGTATTCAAGAAATGGTTTATCTAGGAAGGCCTTGGGTTGCTCAATACTGCCGTAACATTCCTAGGGAAAAGTGGTCTAGTGCATACTTCCCAGGATGTAGGTATGGTCAGACTTCTTCAAGCATTGCCGAGTCTTTTAATAACTAGATTCGCCGCGAGAAGAAGTTACCTCCTTGTGCTCTCTCTGACACAATCAGGTTTTTATAAGTTTCTTGTAACTCTACAAGTGTATATGTACTATATGTATAATATGTTTGTTGTTTTTTAGTTTTATTTTGTCGTGTAGGCTACGGGTAATGGAGTTGATGTCTGAACGTCGTGAAGAAAGTCTTTTGATGGATCCAGAACTCTTAACCTCTGTGTATCAAGCCTTGCTTGAACTACACATTCAAATTGGTCGTCCTTGGAAAGTTAGTCAGTCATATGCTCACGTCTTTAAAGTTCATTTCCCAAGGTTAGTTTTTTTAGGTAACCTGCTCTTTTGAACTGAGATATCCACTAAACTAGTTTTTAGCGAAATTATCAAATATATATTATGCATATTATATTCTTTTTTTTGTTTGTGTAGTGAAAATATCAACATATACAACGTAAAATAATATGCTTGGTTTTCTTGTTTGCAGGCCTCATATGGTAGATCTACATCAAAATAGTTGTACTTTCCAAAGATGGCGCGTGTATGGTTTTCTATGCTCGCATGCTACTGCAGCTTTTGCTGCATCTGGGGGAAAGTTCCTTGATTATATCGACGAATACTTCAAAGTTAGCTGTTATCGCCAGCTATATTCAATCAGTATCAGACCTGTTCCTAATCACGACAGGTAAGTTTTTTAAGAGTACATATTGATTTTTTTTATGGTAGTATCATACATGAGAATGGTTTTAAGCAGTACCTATAAACCATAAACTAGAACTAGCGTAGTACATATTGATATTTAGTGTAACACACATCAACAAAAACTGCAAAAGTATAATAGTTTTTTATTATTTATGTTTTTCAATATACCACATGCCTGAGTATACCGCAGAAGATACTATTCTGCCACCAATAGTAGTTAGGGCTCCTCCAGGAAGAAGAAAAAAGAACCGTATCAAGATTGCATGAGAGAGGAGCAAAAATCCTGTTACATGTTCAAATTGTAAATTGAAAGCTCATCACAACAAGGCTACATGAAATTTTATCCGTCAGTACCAATATACAGATGAGAATTAATTTCATTACAGTTTTTTAGTACATTTTGGATTTAAATTATTTTAGAAGATACTTACGGCATTTTTTTAGGTTTCTTTTTTCAGAACTTGTTTGTGTGCCAACTGAGTTATGTTCTTAATGACATAATGTGAATTTGATGATATAAATCTTATATTTTGCTCCATTTTAGTAATACATTTTTATTTAATTTTAGAGTTACTAGTGATTTTTATTCCCAATACATTTTTCTTTTATTTTTTAGTAAACTTGTAGTTGTTATAAAAACACAAAAAAATGTACATAAACAAAGTAATTTTTTAAAATCATATCAATATGTACTTCATAGTACATGTCAATATGTACCTGTTTTTAGATTATGAATCTATTGGTTCAGAGTTTCAGAACAAAGTACATATCAATATGTACTTCCTAGCACATATCAATTTGTTCTACCTTTCTATATTACTCTAAAATTAAATATAAACCTAACAATGCTAATAAAGATCATCACGTATATATATATATATATATATATATATATTATATAAACATACTAACTAAAAACCAAGTTGAATATGTAGAAACCAAGTTCAATAAGTAAACACAATAAGAAAGTTAATGAAGTACTACCCACAAAACCCTGCCCATCAAAAACCAAAATGTACCAACTTATCTCCTAAGACCAAGATCTACAAAATGTACCAACTATACAGTTAAACATGTTTTTTCATTGGGAGGGTTCCCAACTGATTTCAGGATGAGTGGCTGTCAACAACTTGCATGCTAACTTGATTCTTTTCAGCTGAATCTTCTTCATCAGTTGTTCGTCATCCCCCAAACTTTTCCCACAATCAATCTTTGATATCCTCTTTATAAAATGCATCACATACAGAAGGAATTCTGTCCAGATCCCTTGTTGTGGACAGGCATAGTCAGTCAACTGTATGGTGCTCACCATGTTTCTTTTATGCTCGTCCAAGAATTGATTGATAGGGTTGAACATGTAATCAGACATTTTCTTGGCATGTTCATTGCAATGGTCCCTGAATGCCACGGATGAGTTGTAATGTATGAATTTCTCTGTTTTAAACTCAAATTCCAGCAGGGTCCAATGCTTGTTGCCGTGGCACATTGGTACAAGGATCTTTTTAATGTCGTCGCTCATTTTCAAGATTGGTATTATGACACAGTCACTTCTTCCTCCTTAAAATAGTCTGGCTTTTCAACATGATACTGAAAATTGGAAACATTTAATAGGTTATCTCACAAAAGTATATATCACTCAGCACATAACTTCGACAGATTCCATTTTGCAGCTCTCGGAACAAACATTTTTCTGGAATCGTTTTTGGAATTTTTTTTCTCACAAAAACAAAGTTAAAAGTAAATCATGATTTCATTGAGTAAACTACTAAAAATATTTTTAGTACCTATTCTTACCAACAAATAGTTCAGACACCCTGTTGTACTCTCGACTGCGTTGACATTGTCATTTAATGACTTTTCAAGGTAAGAATGTATCAAATCAGGCCATGACATATTCTTCGCAGCTTCTAGATCCTCCACAAGACCTATGTACTTTTCAGTCAAGGCATGTGCATCTTTTGTTGTGAAAAACAAAGTGATACACATGAACAGGCATATAAGCCTTACCAGGTCTTCAGCATCTCTCACTTCTTGAATTTTTTTCTCAATCCCTTCTTCACTTCCTTCTTCACTTCCTTCTTCTTCATCACTTCCAATTTCTTCATTTTCTTCATCACTTTCTTCTTCTTCAATATTCTTCTCAGTTGCTTGCTTTTTTCTTAGAAGTTTCAAGACTTCTTCTTGTATCCTCACTCTATTAACTTTTTTTGTCTTTGGTACATCAGCAAAGAACCTCTGAAAGAAAGCAATATTTCTATATCCACCTCTAGATGTCAGCATTACATCTTCATGCTGTCTTTTTCTGCTCTTGGCATTCCAAAGATAACACATACTTCTTCATGAGTGGATGTTAGAATATGTGAAACTCCATGCCTTTTGAACTGAAATATGAGCTCATCTTCAACTTTACTTCTCTTATAATACTTTATAAGATTGATCACATCAGTTTCATTCTTTATCCAGTGATCTGCATCCATATTTGTGTACCAGAACATCAGAAAAAGGTTCCCATATGATTGCTCACTGATTATCCCGCTACTGAGTTTCACTCAACTCAAGCTTTTCTTCCTTGATTGCTTTAACAAACGAGAAAATCCCCATGAAACTACTTCTGTATATCTTCATAGCAGGTGCAGGTTTTGTGGTTTTCTTCACACCACCTGCATAATGAACACACTGTCAATATCCCTACAATATATCAATATATACTATAATATAAAACAAAGTATATATTTTTGATGTTGATATGTATCTGCTATATCATGAACAAAGTATACATTGATATGTACTGATCCAACTCAAGATTAGAACAAAGTACATATCAATATATACTATCCTGTATGCAAGATCTAGATGCTATAGCATAGAACAATATACATCTATATATATGCTTTTATATCTATAGCATGAACAAAGTATATATGGATATGTACTTATCCAATTCAATATCTAGAACAAAGTACATATCAATATATACTTATCCTGCAATCAATATCTAGATGCTATAACATGAAAATAAGCATATACTGATATGTACTGATCAGTATATACTAAAAACCAAGTACATATCAATATTTACCCTATGTTGCATGCTAGATCTATGTGCTAAAACATGAAATATATGTTGATATGTACCCATGATGTATGCTATATCTAACTCCTACAACATGAAAAGAGTATGTTATATATTGATATGCACCAATGATATGTACCTTTTTTTGCCAGAAACAGAAACACCCTTCTTCTTCTTCTGTGATGTAGATGGAGAATGAACAACAAGAGCTTTCTTATTCTTCTTTGTAGATGGAGAATCTATAACAGCTGTTATATTTTATTCCGATGTTGTTGGAGAATCAACAATTTCATTCTGCTTCTTCTTTCTTCATGAGTTAACAACAATTTGTTTCATTATTTTTGATCTTGTTTGAGAACCAATAACTTCTTTGTTCTTCTTCTGTTTTGATTTTGCTGGAGAATCAACAACAGTTTGTTTCGTTTTTTTTTTATGTCGTTGGAGAATCAACAACTTCGTTGTTCTTATTTTTTATTGATTTTATTGGTATAGAATCAACTTTAGAAGGTTTCTTGTTCTTCTTCGGTGGTGGAGATTTAGGAGTATCGTGTTCTTCAATCACTGTTTCCTTTATACTTCTGTTGATTTTTCGTTTTGTACCCATTTTAGATGGAAATTTGCAGTAGTATAATACTGACAGTAGCTTAGGTTTTAGTTGTATAATGCTTAAAGAAATCAAAACCTGCTGTTACAGATTTCGATTTTCGGTTTTTGATCTCTGTTTTTGGTGTTTGTTTCAGGTGTTTCCTGATTTTGATTTTTCCCTAGTTTTTAAGGTTTTAGTGAGGGAGAGCAATGAAGTCGAGTAATATTGGTGGAGTAGATGAAAGTATCTGTCCGTTAAAAAGAAGAGTAGTGTAGGAGGTGGAGGACGTGGGATCAGTACACGTGATGGGCAGAATCGTAATTGGGTTTTTTGAAATGGTTTTTGGACTAATGGTTATAGTGGGTTTCCCGGGTGGACTAATAGATAACAAGGTCCGGGTTTTTTGGACTAGTTAGCAAATTTCCCAATAAGAGAAGCGTTTTGGGCTCGCCTTTGACGTGAAAATTAAGGTTTTTGTTGGTTTTTGAGGAGGTTAAGTCTCCTAATTGGATAAGGAATCAAAATGAAGTGGAAAAGTTTAATGAGATTAGGTTTCCTGGTTGGATAAGGATCATGAGGAGGTTACCAAAGCCTATATAAAGGGGAGTCTAGATACAATTTTCGAGACAACTTCTTACAGATAGAAATTATTATTTTCTTAATCAATTTTTAATGACTTTTAAGAAAGTCATGTCTAGCTAAACCCCACCACTGGGACAATGGAGGATGCCATATTTCATGAATGAATGGTAACTATATTTGATTCTTAATAACTTTTGCATTGATTTATGATTTTTCTTAATTAGTTGTGATTTTCTTTGATGGTGTATGCTGGGACTTAAGAGCTTTTGATGTGCCATGCTTGTAATTTACAATTAATATTTTAGAAATCTACCTTTGGCAAAGAAACAAAGTCAATAGAAGAGCTATAATTGTTAAAGAATCATTGTAGAATCATTCAGAAGTGATTTTGGTGGAATCCTGAGTTCCAGTTCTTTCCAATATTATTAAAATCTTTTACTTATTTTCTAGTTTAAATCAAAATTAGGTTTAAAACGAATCTTCACAAGTCTTAGCAAACGAACTATTTTTACCACTTTTCTAAAACGACCAAGTTTATGGCGCCGCTGTCGGGGACTTGTTTTTAGATTTGTTTTTAGGTTAGTTAGTTTAATTAGATTCTTATTTTTAATTTTATTTATTCTATTTTACGTTTTTGGGTATTCTTCTTTGTATTACAGGTATTGGATCAAAAAGAAATTGGAGACAAAGATTATATTGATTGATTAAAGACTTGGAGTCAAAGATAAATAGAAAAGAACAAAAAAAAAAGACAAGAATTTATTTCTTTAGTTAATTTTTTTAGGGTTTTATTTGTTTTTATTTTTAGAAAATTATATTAGGAAATATTTTATTATCTTTGTAATTTTTTTTTTTGTTTTTGTATTTTTTTTTGGATTTTTGGACTTTATTATTTTTTTAAAAACCTACAGAATGGTAATTAAATGCAAACCACAATAGGGAAGGACGACAATAACGATATTGTCTCAGCCCCTCAGGTTCGTACACTGACATAGGAGTCGGTGGCTTGAGTCGACTTCAACGGTTCATCGCCCGTCTGGAACGCAAGGTAAGACTCTAACCACCCACGAATCCCCTGTCAGTGGGTTTTCTGGACTCATTCTTGTGCATATATGCTGAGGACCTGAATACAGATTTACTTTCCTAGTAAAGGGTAAGAACTGGCGATATAAGATAAGGACTCGAATTTCATCACCGTTTCCTTCTTGACCGCTTTAGGAACACGTTACCAAACGCGAACCTAAGCCTTAAAATTTGATTAGAAAGAGACCGACAAGTAACGATCTTATTAGAAAATTATTCAAAAGGACTGTATTGGTTACTCTGTTAGCCTAACTCAAAGTTCAGGAAGATTATTTTAAGTAGATTTGAGTCTCCTTGTAACCCAAGGAAACGTTGCCAAAGAGATTGGGTTATCAAAGCTCCTTACAGCTTATCCTGTTTCTATTTGACTTAATCTAATTCAGATCGTTCTGAGAGGTTCGCTAAAACTGTAACTAGTTGCCTTTTGAAAGAATAGAAGCTGATCTAGAAACAATCTAAGTGGAGCCATCATGTTCTTTGTTTGTTAGATTCAGTAGGTTTGATGTAGTTGAGTCGGCCTTGTTTGTGTTTTTTTTAGAACCTCCTTCCTGTTAGGATTTTTTTTTCTTATATTTTTTGCAAATATATTAGGAAGTTTTATTCAGAAAATGTCGAGCTGGTATTATGAGGACCCATACGATGAATCACACAAGCAGTTGCGATCTAGTACTCCTTATGATACATTTGTTTCTCTAGAAGAATACCTCAAGCAGTTAACTGAGAATAGAAATAGGTTCGTATTATGTTGGGGGGGAACAATTAGTAGTCCAACTCTTTCTCTAGACGAATCCCTCAAGAAATTGACTGAGAATAAAAATAGATTTGCATTAAGTGTGAATGAAAGTCTTGCAAAGAATAATATTGCTCAAAATTATCTTAATTTCCAATAGTGCTACCCTTGATAATTTTTCAGCTAGTCAAGAGGACGAGGATAGAATTGGTAACACTACTTATTTAGACGAGGTTCAAACATCTTCATATTATTATGATGATGAGGATAATATTGATGAAGAACTTGAAATATACATGCAGAGTGATCAAGAAATTGTCATTCCAATTGTGCTTTATGATAATAGTGTTATTTCTGGTTTAAATTGATGCGTCGGAAAACCGACTTTGTTTTACCGCAAGCGCACAGTGTCAAAAGATGTAGACAAGAGCAAATACGGTTCGTTCCCACGAGGAGTTTGGATTAAAATATTTTTCAAGGTTTTTTTATAAAGAATTAAATTAACTAGTGATTTAAAACTATTTAGTAAAGTTTAAAACAATAAGAGGAAGACGTTAAGGTTCCGGGAACCCGTTGTAGATTAGGGTTTAATTGCGTTCGTCACATAGGGTCTCGATTTTAAAAAGAATTGTTTGTTCTCAACCTAAAGTAGAATTTCGAAGTACTAAGTATACGGGGCATAAAGAGTCAAAGAATATTCATAAAACAATTTCATACAAGGTTTCAACGAGTCCTTCTACTAATCAAACAATGAACTATACGTGGCATAGAACATGAAAAATCGTCGAGACGGTAAGACGTTGAGAAAGAGACAAATTAATGATATTTAGTTCATATAATTGAAAACTCTAGTTTTGAAACACAAATAAAACCATCTCTACAAGTTCATCCCTTCGCCCTAACAAAGGAATTAGCCCAACATGGCTTTCTCAAAAGCCATACAAATTAATTAAGAAAAATAAACTAACCTTTTTCAGTGTTCCTCCGACTTCGTCAATTCTGTACGAAAGTCTCTTCTACGTGAAGCTGTACTTCAGTCCGTCTGTGAAGGTCTGTGCACGTCCGAGTATGTGTCCGAGGTTCTGTATACGTGAGAAGGGATATTTCTTTTTATGTGAGGGGATGTATTTATAGATATCACTATCCGCCTCTATTAGAGAGTTTGAATCTAATTAGGAATCTTGTTACCACTGACTAAGTAACTCTCCATGTACAACTCAAATCCGTGTACAACACGGCTGAGTTCTCTTCTTTCCCTGGCTTGTATTTCGCAGCAAGACTCTCTCTAACTCTTTCCACCTTCTAAACTTGAGCCGCACGCTTCTCCCTGATTTCCCAGCAACAACATCTCACTATCTCGCTGCCATTGCTGTTACCATCTCGAGATATCATCGTCGACCATTTCAGCAGCACTACCATGGACCTAACCATCCTCTTACGAACCCCTCAGCAGAATCCATCTCTGCCATCACCGATCTCGAGCAACAACACCCACTTCTTTCCATCGATCACCAGCACCAACAACGGGTTCGAGCTCACTCCTGGACTCTCTTCTCTGTTGATGTTAACCCATCATCACATTCTATTCAAGAGCATCACAATTTCATTGTCACAGCCTCTACTTCCGAGTTCCCTAATCATCACTGTCTCTAACTGCCAGAACCCATCTCCAACATTCAACCCCATCACAACTTCCATCATGTTTACAGAAACATGATGTTGATGCCCGAGAACTTGCTCTGGTCTTGGAACATCAACAACAGTCATCACCACCTTCACTGCCATGAAACATCACCACCTTCACTGCCAACAATCAAGCTATCCATCACCAGCAGATACAGACTCGAGATGATCACCATCAGGAACACGAGTTCATCTCGAGCTCAACTTCGGCCATTAATGGCATCAGCAACCCATCACTCCATCAGTACCCATTCTTTTCTCTATTCAACTGCCAAGCTCATCATGGTGATCATCATCATTCTCTTTAACCTTCATAAGCAACGACTCCCAAAGCAAGAACAATTCGAGTTTACAGAAACATGATGTTGATGCTTAAGTTTTGGGAGGGAAAGAAGGTGGCCCCGAGAAAATGAGCAGGTGCTCTATAAATATTTAAATTCAAGTTGTCCCTTAACGTGTGCCAGGTTGTCAATAGCAGTCTCTCTTGAAATGACCTTTTTGCCCTTAGTATTCGTTTCGCTCATAACTTCCTCATACGAAGTCGGAATGACTTCGTTCTTTCGCCGTTGGATTTGTAATCAAATTCTCTACAATATGGAGGGTAGAAATACTGGAATGGACTGAGATATACTGGGTCTTTGTCAATTCTTCTCTTGTAAAGCTCCATTTCGCTTGTTTCAGAGACGTAACCTAATAAAACACATAAACTAGAAAAGTAATACTAACACACGGTAATTCACACAAAATATAGCTAATAAGTATAAGGAAATGATACTTAAAATGTATAAATTATGCACTTATCACTAATGCATTATTATGTCGTGATGCATGATTGGGAATGCAT